>VURO01048359.1:0-25008 GCA_015108175.1 Pelvicachromis taeniatus
TTTAAATCCATGCATATAATATGTGCAGAGGGTGTGCAGCAGTGTGTGCAGAACTACACTGTGGTCAACAAAGAGTGAGCAGAGTGATGATAATGCCATTATTATGTGTTCCTGTTGACTGAGCAGAGACATGATGTTCCTGGCTCCGTGTTCTTGGAGCGACTCAAACACTCGTGCAGTCATATCTCTGCCTGTACAGGTGCCTCCACAGGACAAATTTATAGCGACCATGAAAAGGAGTGAGGTGATTTATTTCTAAAATCATGGATGGAGCAACTTTTTATAATGCAAAGTTTTTCCACGACAGGGTGATTGTGACTGTGTGTTCTAGCCATGTTTCTGTCTTTAGCTGTGTAGCCATGTTTCTGCACCTCTGTGTGAATAAATTGACCTACAGCTTAATAATTCTAATGAAGTTACCAGACGGAGGTTACATCCTGACTTTGATCAGAGTGCACTACAATAAAGTTTTTTCTCTTTTAAGTAGGATCGTTTAGTGGACCTCGGGGGCCGTGAGAGGAGACCACGTTAGATCATTTTTGCCTGTCACTGTCACCTGTGTATTGTATAGTCTTATATAACCCGCACAGAGAGACCACAGATGCTGTTATATCGTCTTCATTTACACTGTTGCTGTTCAATAAATCAAAAAACTAAAGAACTGTTGCCAAAAGAAAAAAGCACTTAATCTGCATGACAGCTGTTAACTGCTCATAGAAAACATGACAGCTGCCAGTGAGTCCGCTGTAACTAGCAACGCCTCCGGCTAATAAGCCACAACATCAGACTGGATGATGACGAGGAAGGAAGCAGCCGTCAATCTGTTTAACGGCGGCCTTATTACAGAGCACATATTCAGACAGTCGTGATGACACTGATGTTCTGGAAAATCTGCAGGAAGCATCTCTCTCCTTGTGAAAGGAGGAGTTTAAAGGAAGCTGTTAAAACAAACAGTGACCTGTGTGCTCTTGTGCTTCCAGCGTTTTCATGTGAACCATAATGCCATCGCTGCCACCCTGGGTAAGATTAATACTGCACACAAAGAGGCAGACACGCTGTGAAATAAGACACAGCCTCTTCCAAAAGGACGTGTCCTTTACCTCTAGCTAAACACACACACACACACGTGTATTTATATCCTCGTGGGGACATCTCATTGACATAATGCTTTCCCTAGCCACTTACCCTAACCCTAACCATCAAAAATGAATGGCTAACCCTGACCCTGACCCTAAACCTAACCATAACCTAATTGTAACCCTGACACTAAAACCACATTTTGAGTCTCAAAAGTGCCTTCAAACTCGTGGGGACCGGGGTTTTGGTCCCCACGTGGGCGGTTGGTTCCCAAAAGTATAGTAAACTTCCAATTTTTGGTCCCCACGAAGATGTTAATACCTGTCTACCCCCCCCCCACACACACACACACACAGTCTTTTATAGAACAACCGTGACAGAGCAGAGGACAGATAGCCCCGAGCTACAATCCTGTGAAAAACATTCAATAAACAGCTGAATCTCTCCTCCATTATCCTGCTGCCAGGGGACTGCCGTTTACCCAGACACTATTTACATGTTGTAATTTGTCAGCAACATTAACACGCCGCACAATAGCAATTCAGCTCTCTGTGAATACAACAAGATCAGCCGGCGAGCAAAAGGACAGGAGGGAAAGAGTGCGAGCGAGGACTGAAGGGGGAAACTGATTTACAGAGAGAATTAGGCAAACCGGGCCAACGCACAAACACACAGAAAACCACACAAGTGCACACTGTGTGCAGCAATGTGATAAGAAATACAGGATCATTTATCTGCTTGCTGGAAGTCTCCGTCTCTCCTCCTTTATCCCGTAGCCTCCTTTCCCACATCCCTCATCCCTCCCTCGCCCTGCAGCCAGGGCTGGTGACGCTGCTTTATTTCTGTCGCTGCTTTCAAACACAGATGATTCAAACCGCTCCACATCAGGCACAAAGCCCACGATAAGGACATCCAGACACACCGAAGCCACGCTGCCATCCACCTGCTTCTATTTTAAACAGTCTGAATGGAGATGCTGAAGACTCAAAACAGTCTTTAGCATCACTGTGGGTGTAGATTTTAGGGGCGACGCCGGGGACAATATGTGCATCTTTCCCCTCAATGAAAACGTGGAAGCAGCACTCAGAAAAGCACACCGCACATGTTGTATCATCACCTGGTTTCCCGGTGAGGGCCAGGCTTTTCACATCCACCTGAGTGAGAGTTTGGAAGACTCGGATATGGGAATAGAAAAAGTGTAGTCCCAGCACAGATATGAGACATCATTTAAGAGGTATCATCATCATTATCGTCATCATGAGGATGGATCAGGAGGTGTGTGTCATGGTCCCTTTGCTGTTCCCTGGAAGAGAAGGGCAGGTCCCCGAGTAGCCCTGCCTGTTGGGTGGAGTCCTCTGTTTCCCAACACACCTGTTACTCATCTCTTCACCCTGCTGGTGTTTAAGGAGCAGCTCAAACCACTACCCTTCACCAGTTTCTGTGTTCGCAGTAATTAAGTTTTCTGACGCTTACCTGTGCCAGTGTTCTCTGTGGTCCCAAAGCCACCCTGGAACAGTTACCTGGAGCACTCTCTCACTCACCTGCTGCCTCCCGTCCACTCTGCACATGAAGACGCTCGCCTGTCAGACCCACCCACCCGTCCAACGTCTCTTGACTCTCTAACTTTCTCTAGGTGCTGCTGAGACAAACACAAAGCAAATGTTTTGAGCTGACTCTTCTCCAAACATCCAAATCAGCTGGCGACACTGTGGCCTGTGGATCGTCCTGATGCAATTAGCAATCAGAAAAGAGGATTCTGATATTCTATGACATATATACACTGGAATGATCTGTATACTGGTATTCATATGTGAAGCGCTGGATTTACTCAAGCTAACATTTCAGGCCTGGGAGCCCTGTACCTTTCCATCATCTTTTATGTATACTTCACACGTTATGCGTTTACACATCTTGTTTTATGACCGTGTGGTTTGTGTTAATGATTAAATTTAACAGTTTTAGGTCTTATGATTTGTAGTAATTGCTGTGAGGTTTTACACCTCCTAATTGGCAGATTCATGGTTGATTTGACAGTACAAACTGCTCTTAGTCATCAAAGTTTAAATATTAATTGCAGCGGACTGTAGATCTGTCATAACATGCGGTTGCTTCTGACCCTATACGTTGCCCTTGACTATAAACATGTCAAAATGACAGTGCTGATGAAGGATGATGGGCTACTGAACTGATCCTTTGTTAAGATTCAGAAACCAATTGGGAAAGTGTGAGCCCAGCTTGTTTGAATGAATAAAGCGAGTGAGCAGGTGCTTGGTCACATGGGCCGACTTTGTACTATGGGCTGGAGGAAGCCACTTAGTGAAAGAGTTAGTTTGGATTAATTAGGCCGTAGCTGTGTGAGGTACTATTCATCCTGTGAGTTTTTATCACGCTCTGTTTATACGGACATGCTGACAAAAACTACCAAGATTTCCTTTCCACATTTTTTTCTCACTTTTTAATTATTTAAACTGAGTTTTTGATGCACAAGTTTAAAAATGCCATCTGTAGTAACAGCATGCATGTTGTGATAAAATGGAAAGTTTTGACTGAAACTGAAGCAGCAGTGACCCAGCAGATATTATTAAGTGCTCCATCTTTGCACACAGAGCTCTGTTTGCTTTTCCTCGTGCTCTTCCTTTAAGAGGAAACATCCAATCAAGCTGACAATTAGCTGAGTAAAGCAGATGAAAGCAGAGCTGACTCATTCCCTCTGTCTGCCTTCTGACAGTGGAGCTGCTCTCTCTCCGGAGTCCTCATGTCATATGCCGGCCTTTTACTTGTCTGCTTAATTTCAGTCTCGAGTCTCCTTTTTGATCCGCCGCTGCTCTCCACACTTATCACTCTGCACTGTCTGGACGGAGTCACTGCCACCAGCACGATTCTTCCTGCTCTCTCAGAGGAGCAGTGATGGCAGGGGAGTTTTATTCTAAAGAAATTCTAGTAGTGCTCCTTTCAGAGGTACAAGTGGCCACTGAGGAAGCTCTCAGAGTCCTTTCAGAGGTTAAATTGAATCTGTAAGAAGTTCGAAAGTCTAGAAAGCATGTATGAGATTTAATGGTCCTGCATGCCCTCGGGGTCAATTTTCCACGAGTTTTGCACTGCAGGAACCTGTGGGCCCTTATAATCATGTCATACATATCAGGATGTCATCCTCTACTGAGCAGGCTGTTTTTATCCATTATAAGCAGCAATAAAGAGAACAGAGATCAAGTATTGGTGGCACTAAGTAAAATCTCTGGTGGTAAATGTAGTGGGAGCTGACATATGTGTCCTTCAGTGGGATTTGAACCCAAACCTGTCACAGTTCGGGTGAGCTGCTGGAATTTTCCACTGGGTTCCAGCTTCACCTAAAAATGCACCCCTGTGCAGGGCTGTCATTCCCTCACCTGGGTAACCACCTGGAGCTGGTCTGAAGCAATCAGCCTCAGATATTTAAGACCCACGTTGATGACTTCTCACTGCCAGTTCCTCAACTAACCTACGTTGGTAACAGGCTCGTGCACTTGTTGCTATTGTGTCAGGTCCACATATTGACCTTGTTTTCCTTGTGCTGCAGTTTTCTGGTCACGTCACGGCCTTGCCCATTTCTCGGACTCCCAGCCATACTCTCAGCTCTTCTTCCTTTGGAAAGCTTCCAGCTTACACCTGCCTGCCCTCCTGCCTCCTTTGCTTGTGGGATATCTGGAACCCAGGTCAGCCATTCACTCCGCTCAGCTCACCTGGAGCTACATCTTCTCCCCTCAGAGCAGCACCAACTCCACCTGCAACGTAAGCTACTCCCTCAGTTAAGACACATAGTCACCTGACAGAATCCTTTTGAAATCTTCTAACCCTTCTCTGTCCTGTCTCCTCAGTGCCACCACACTCGTTTCCAGCCTCGACTCAATCCACCTCGTTAGCGCCCCCCCGGGCCTGTACCCCTTACCCTGCTTGGTTGTGTGTTGTGTATATATTCTTGTTGCAATGTTTCTATGCCAAGCTGTTATGCTAAATGCATGTTTAAATGCATGCAAGTTTTTTATGTGTCTTTGCCAAGTAATTACGTTGAGTTTGTCACTAAGCTAAATAAAGCTGTTAAAACTACTTCTGTCGTCGTCAGTTTCAGTACTGGCCTCCGGTCCCCCGTTGACAAAACCACTGAATGAGGTGACAAACTCCTAACAGTTGCCTTTTACTGTATGGAAGTGATGAGACATGATCACCATTCAGCAGGTTACCATGAAACTGGAAATGGTAACTGGACCGACTCCAGCGCTTTATACAACACAGCTAATTCACCCATTCATACAAGCACTTCTCTCTATGCTTTTTCTACCCAAGTACTTTCTCCACTAGGTGCTTCTGCAGCAAAGGCTGTCCTTGGTTTTCAGGTGAGTATCAAAGCCAACCTGCAGTTAGAGGTGTGGAATTTGTGATTTGCTCACATATGCTGCGGTCAAAAGAGAGCGCAGCTGAAACAAAACAAGCGGAGATGAAGTAGCAGGGTAAAGCACGGTTTGACCCCAATGTCATTACCATTGAACTGTTCTTTAAGCTGCTCCCTTTAGGGGGCACCACAGCAGATCATCTGCCTCCACTTCCAATCCCAGCATCCTCCTCTGTCACACCAGCCCTCTGCGTGTCCTCCTTCACTACATCCATGGACCTCCTCTAAGCTCTTCCTCATTTTCTCCACCCTCCCTCCTATGCACATGGTCAGACCATCTCAGCCTCTGTCACTCGGAGTGGTCTCTCTGATGAACTCATTTCTAACATCTTCAGCTCGACCTCCAGCATCTCCAAACATCCCAGCAGGTCTCACTGCCATCTTTAAACTCTCCCTTTCACTCCTGCTGCTCTCCTCCTGTCACAAATCAGCCATCAGGATTTGAATATGAGAAAATCCTGTTAATAAAATATATTTACATAATGTTTCCTGTGAAGTCTGTCTGCTAATCCTGATTAGTTTTGTATGACTTCGAGGAGACATGGATGGAGCTTTTGAAGACCTGCAAATATCTCAGCATATAAATAATTCTGCATGACTGCTGGGATTTGTTTGTTGAGCTGAGCATCTACCCAGATTGTACGGTCGACTGGTGGGCAATTAAAATTCCCTCTGGCTCTTCTTTAACCTTCATTTAAGACTAAAAGCCTGTTTCTCTCCCTGGTCTGTCTGGACTCTGTGTATTAATGTGATTTAAAATATTCAACTAATCTGCTCACTTGCTTCTAATGAGACACCCAAATATAATTACATGGAAACTATGCCATCAATACATCTGAAATCTTCTGCAAGTAACCGTGTCCCCTTTCTGCCCACTTCCTGCTCCAAGGTTTTATTCTTGGACTCTACCAGGGCAGCTTTGCATGGTTCACAGTTCAAAATAATCCCTCTTTATCTGATCCTGGGCCTCAGTGCAGCCCCTCAGTCCATCCTCTGTCTATTAGGCCAACTTTCTTTTGATTGGCTTGCCCTTAAATTGAAATAAGTGTGTCTGAGACCGTTCTCATTCCCAACGTGTAACATACTGACGATTTGTCATGTCCTGAGGCGTCCCATAGGAATGCAAAAGGTAACCTTCCGCGTCCCTATGATACAAGCCGGATTGTGGATGGATAAACGCTCCTGGAGGTAACACACGTTCCAGCCGTGTATTCCAGCCCCAACCCTAACCTATTCCTAACCATAACCTTATCCCTAACCTTAACCACAACCTTAATCGTATTAGATAGTGTTTTACAAAGTTATTCACGATGAGAAAGTCTACATGTGTAGATTCATTCCAAAAGGTCCTCATGTTTCCAACATACTGTACTAACATACAGACAGGTTAGGTGGCTGAAAGCGTAACATGTCGACAATTTGTCACATAGCGTTGTATGTTACGTTTTAGGATGAGAACCTGTTGGTGTGGCTACTGTGCTTGAGGTAACCTTATTAGGAAAAGTCACTTCAGATGACATCACGAGGATCCAAGAGTAGAAAAAAATCTACTCTTAATCACGCTCTCTGTAGAACCACAGAGAGCGTGATTACTGATGATTCCCAGTGGGTGTTTGACTTTGGCTCTCCATGAAAGGAGGAGAGTCTTTGACTAAGAGGCTTCAGGGTCTCGGGAGCGCTGCTGATGTGGTCCTGAAGACTTCATCAAGCTGTGATCTCCAGCTTTGCAGGTGAGAGCACCTCTAAGTCTGAGGCCATGGCTGGAGTGCATACTACAGGTTTGTATCCTGGAGTGGACGAGTTCCAGTGTCACCAGGAAGTAGGTAGCGGGTGAGAGACTGATGTCTACAGCATCTGCAATGATGCGGATGCCAGTCCAGCCTGGTGTGGTGAACTGAGGACTGTCGATTTACTGCTCAAGCTACATTCCTACCCTAAAAAATGGCCACAAGGTTTGGGACTGCAGATACAAGCAGCAGAAAAGAGCCTGGTGCAGCTCAGAGTGGAGCTGATAATCCTCCACACTGAAATGAGGCAGATGAGGGGGTTCAGCATCTGACCAGGATGCCTCCCAGAGGTGAGATGTTTCCAGGAGGCAGAACCAGGACTCAGCGTTTATATCATGTCTTTTTAGCCGGGAAGAAGGAAGTTCAGGCATCTCTGTTCAGTGGACGAGGGGTGGGTGGATAATAGGTTTATTCATCCCATGGAGAACAGCATGTTGGGAAGAATATAAAAAGCTCAAAAATGATGACGGTGATGATGATAACCTGCCTATATATACACATATACACACACGTGATTAAACAAAAAAAAAAAAAAACAAGTATGTACATGCTCAACAGTCCCTTCTCAACTCTGTTGATTTACCATATTCATCATTACCCACACTTCCCTGCAGAGCGTATAATCTGATACAGTTGACCTTGTGTCCTGTGGGGATGGTGCTTTGACCAATAGCACAGACAGCTAAACACCGCCGCAGACCACTTCCTGATGGGGACGGTACATAATCTATGTATGTATGTGGAAACAATGATAGCTATAATTAAGATATAAAATACCATATTTATTTATATTATTAGTCATCACTTTTATTAGTTTATATTCTTCCAAAAACATTTCTCAAAAAAGTTTTTTTAACAAAATAATTCCTGAACATTGTCGTAGGTCCACTTTTTTACTCTGAAAAAAAGCAACCCCTGTACATAACTTTGAAATAAATCAATTTATATCATATTTCATAAGATGCAGTCAGGATAAACCACCATACTTTCATAAAGACAGGATTTACCTGTGCAGGTGTGTAGTATGCAGAGAAAGTACCATACTCCACCCTCTTCTGCACCGTGGAGGCAGTCAGCTGTAAGAATAGATTGAGAATGAGGAGGGATTACATTCTGCCTAATAGTTCACAGATTATTCTCAGTTATAAATTGAATATAGGGCAGACAAATAGAGCCACTGGTATTCTAAATACATATTTATAAAGCTGACTGAGTGGTGGGATTTGCTCGACCACGTATACTCAAACTGCATGAGCTTGCACACAATGAGCGAGAGAGCGCGCTCTGGCAGACATGACTTTATTGTGGTAGCTAAGACTCTACAAATGAATTTAATCTCTCGTCACATTCAAAATCCATTGCTTTGTGCAGCAGAAACGTGCACAGCAGAATAAAAAAACAGTTTATTGTCATTTTTGTTCATGATCTAAATACAGAGCGAGGAAAAGAGTTCATACCCACTCAGGAGAGTGAGAGAAAGAGCAATATTTGACATCAGTATATGCACTGGCACGCATACATGGACACAGAAGTAGGCAGAATATTCATGAATTTCTTTGTTTGACCAATGAAGCTGAGGAAGGCACTGATGTACACAGAGCATTTAATCAGTAAAACAAGTGCTATACTTCCTGTTAATATATCTGCTGCAAGCAGAAACCATCGGGTTCGAAAAATGACAGAAGCAACCAACCTGCAGTTCCTCTAACGCCCAGCAGAGGCATCAATGAGTCGGCTCCCCAGACTCCCATGTGAAAATTAATAAACATATTTACAGCCTGATACACAAATTGTTTGGTCTCTGTGAATAATTTCCTCCTTCATAACTGCCCCTCGGGGATAAATAAAGTCTTATGAAATGAAATGAAATAAAATAACAACAGTTTTTAATGGCCTAATTGTTTAAATTGTATTGTGGTATAAGTAATTACAACTGGTGAAACTGCTTGACATGGTGTCAGTGTCAGATAAAAATAGTGAAGATAACCAGGAGTTTCACAGAGAAACAGAAGTGTTATGGTTTACTGAGCTACAGACCTACTGTATATATTAAAATAGACTAAATGCTGGAAATAATGGAGTTCGTTCACATATAAAATGATCCCCTAAAGTTCTGGCCTCACTCATATTACACCCAAACCAGAACTATCAGTAACAGTAACTATCAGAGATCACTGTGAGTAAGAACAGCCAGTACAGGACCTGGTGGAATTCCACAGGGCTCTATTATCGATCCTCTGCTTTTTATTCACATTTAGATTCTTGTTTGTCACGGCACAAAATGTTTCGCCCTTCATAACACCTGCAGCTCACCTCTTTAAACTTTATTAAGGCTTAAGTTTTGTACAATTAGGGGCGTGACCTCTTGGACTCTTGGTCTGGAATAATCATATTCATGTAAACAACAAAAGGAGGAAATTTGTGTCCAGAAACACAAGTAAGAGAATAAATGTAAGTGCCACATAAATTGTATCCAGACTGTTCAGATAAGAAGTTACTGAACATTAATGAGAGAATCATAAAGGCTAATCTGCTGGAAGCAGCTGCAGACACAGCTGTGTGATGTTCATCTTTAAAATGAGCAGCAACAGGAAAACATTCATATTTGAGCATGACAACATGCTGCAAAGATGATCTCTGCAGGCTGTAACACGTGCTGACAAAACTTCCCTGAGCTGCTGGAGATGTGGCCTCTGAAACATCTCTGGTGAAAATCGGAGTCTCTAACAGAGAAACTCTCTCTGCGTCGCCGTTGTTTACTTATTGAAGCAGAACAAGCAGAAAACACCTGTGTAGAGCATCGCGGGCTCTGCAGAGCTCTGCCAGGGTCTTTTCCAGCTCTGGTGGAAACTCGCGTGTCTGATTGCCAGTACATCTCCCGAGGCAGGGCCGGCGACAAAGTGGGGCAGGTTACAGTGTGTAGCAGTCATGCTCCAGTTTGCTGTAGATGTGTATTTAACATGGTCTTTATAAGCAGGAGCCAAGCTCAGGCTCAACTCGCACACCGACCCAGAGCCTGCATGTGTGTCTGTTTTCAGTCAAAGCTCACAGACTCAAAATAATCTGTTTTGTTCAGCTGTGATGACCTGCATCTTCCACCTTCATTATCAACTCCTTACCTTTGATTTGCCCCTAATCTGAACTTTAATGTCGGGTCACATGAACACTGACATGACTTCTATGTTGGATTTAACAGTTAATACCATTAAACAACAAAGGAAACCATAAAGTACTCTGACCTTAATGTTCATCAGTCCTTAATGCTCACAGATACTGGTCGGGGAAATTCGCTTTGAGATGGACTCTGAGTAGAGCCACCTCTCCACATCAACAGGAGTCAGTTAAAACAGCAAAGAGCTTCTGATTAGACAGCATCCTGGGCGAGGCGTGCCTTACATGTCCTACTAGCCCCCTGGGGTAGACCAAGGACACACTGCACAGATTATGTCTCTTTCAGCTTTCCTGGGAATGTCTCGCTGTTCTCCTGGAGGAGCTGGACCAGGGAGAGAGAGGTCTGGCTTCTCTGTTTAGGCTGCTGACCCACGACCAGACTTTGGATAATCAGAAGATGATGGACGGACAGATGGACAGATGGATGGTCCAATCTTGTGGCCCAGAGACCTCTGCTGGTTCCTGTGCTGTGTGAACCTGGCAGCAGATATTTTGGGTCCTGTGGGAGAGTTTGGGCGTATTCCAAAGGTCCAGATAGGATCTGGATTCACTCATCTGCTCCTATGGCTTTAAAGAGATGCGAGAAAATGATCCTGCTCAGTTGATGTCATGGTCTTAGTCGCCACTTTCAGATCTGACTGAATAAAACAAAATGTTCATTTTGAAATTATGATCCTATTAAATCACTTTTTACCTCTGGACCCGCCATTAGTGCTCAGCTTGAGATTTCAAGACAGTACTTTGCAAACCAAAGGAGGACGTCCGAGTGTGTGGGGGGTGATTATTGGTGCAATGCTGGGGAGACCGTCCCCATCTGGAAGTGGTCTGCGGCGGTGTTTAGCTGTCTGTGCTATTGGTCAAAGCACCATCCGCACAGGACACAAGGTCAACTGTATCAATTAAATCTTATTTATCTAGCCCTGAATCACAACAACTGTTGCCTCCAGGTGTTTTATCATGCATCATATCTCATATCAAAGAGCATTCAGAGCTTTATGATCCATAAACATGTCAAAATTCATCATTTGTGGCCAAAACTTTTAGTTTTCCCTGGTTCAAAATTTATTTGAGGTCATAGAAAAGTCAGAGCAATCAGCGAGTTAAAGTGTGTGTGGGCTCTGCGTTTGTGTGTATTCTTTTATTCAATCACCATTTCATTTTGACCCGACACTTAATTTGCCTGCTATTAACTTGCACAAAGCATCCTGTGATGTTTGACACTTCACGCTGCGTCTGAATTACTTTCTATTCTTCCTGGAGGACTTTTTTTTTCATCTCCTGCCATTTGCAATTTCCAGTCTTTTGTTTTCAAATTTAAACATTAAGTCAAGTTTCTGCAGTAGGACATAACACACAGAGCAGGTCAGATCCCCCACAATGCGTCACTCATGTTGATGTTGATGTCAGCTGACGTGCATGAAAACCCTTGTGTAGTGTTGATTTTCCAGAGCAGGAAGGGCTGGGAAACTGGACAATATTTTAATATTCCACTAACATTCGATTTCTATAAGTAGAGCTGATCTAAGACGTCTAACTTTTACCTTTGTAATGGGTTTGCTTTGAGCAGTTCATCCTTAAAGAGTTGTTAGTGGACCGCTGGATAATTAAACTGTGAGCACCGTCCTGCGTTTACCTGCTGAACACGATGGCAAAGCATTCACTCACTAATCCTATGTGACAGATGTGGCGCAGCAGCACTAACAGCAGCGCTTATGTTTCAGCAGCCACATTTTCAGGAATTAGACATGTCAGAAAATGGAAAAACAAATGTTTGCGAGCTAATTAGAGAAATATTTCTGGCATGCCAACATGTTCAGACAGATCCAATTAGAAAAACACAAATTCAACATCTGACAGACCTGAAAGGTCTCCTGCAGCAAAGTGAGCAGACTGTTTAACAGTAAAGGAGAGTAACAGAAAGTTTGTCAGAGCATTGTGTGTGTGTGTGTGTGTGTGTGTGTGTGTGTGTGTGTGTGTGTGTGTGTGTGTGTGTGTGGACGGGTATATACATCGTCGTGGGGACCAAAAATTGGAAGTTTAATATTCTCGAGGGGACCAAAACCCCGGTCCCCACGGGGTTGAAGGCATTTTTCACACTCAAAACGTAGTTTTGGTGTCAGGGTTACAATTAGGTTAGGTTTAGGGTAAGGGTCAGGGTTAGCCATTAATTTTTGATGGTTAAGGTTAGGGTAAGTGGCTAGGGAAAGCATTATGTCAATGAGATGTCCCCAGGAGGATATAAATACACACACGTGTGTGTGTGCGTGCGTGCGTGCGTGTTAATATCCCTGAACAATCATTAGTGATATGTGGGGCTCGTTGCTGAAACTGCTTCGTTACAAAATGCCGTCAAACGTGTTGTTTTATTCATGTTTCCTCTCACAATAATTAATCACACCAACTAGCACTACTGCACAAACATTCCTGACCCACTTCTACACGCACGGATGCAGGAACACACACTCGGTGCAAAGGCTTGTTTTGGTTTTGTTCCCGTTTTTTTCCCCCAGTTAAAATGTTTAAATTGCCGAGACGATCCTGAGAAAGCACGATGTTAGACAGAGACTCGCTGGAACGCAACGCCTGCAGAGAAAACACAAGTGAATTAGCATGCACAAGTGCAGCGAAAGACAAACAAGCGTAGCGTACGCAGAGTGGCGTGAGGAATGGGGGGAAAGGTAGCAATTACTTCCCTGCCGAGGTTGTTTAGTGTGCTGTTGGTTGGAGAGATTAGTCTGGATCCAGGAAAAAGAGAGTGGAGGAGGAAGGAGCAATTCTATGTATAAATCTGACTGCATACAGTATTTTATGTTTTAGATTATGACTTAAGGATGTTGTTGGATCTGTCTGGATCTGTCAAGAATTTGGCAACACCCCCATTGTAAAACACTCCCACATGGTCGTAGCCAAAGCCATTGTGTGTGTGTGTGTGTGTGTGTGTGTGTGTGTGTGTGTGTGTGTGTGTGTGTGTGTGTGTGTGTGTGTGTGTGTGTGTGTGTGTATTACTTAAATGACCATATAATAAAACTCCTGCACATATGGCTCAACATAGACAAACACAGTTGTCAGGAAGTTAACATCTCTCTTATCTTACAATGAAACAATAGAAGTCCTTTGGAATGTTTCTAACAGTTGCCTCCGAGCTTCCAACAGCTGGCTGTGGGCTTGGTGTAATAAAAGGACATCCTTTGATCTCCCAGCATCCTATCGTAAAGAAGGATCAACAGAAAGGTGTCTTTAAGTCCTGCAGTTTAACCAATGTTCATAGTTTTAAACATACAACAATGACAATATTAAATAATTCACTCTCACAGATGTAACCATATTGTGGGACTGTGAGGAAATATCCCATTGTTACCTGACATAATGCCTCTCTACAACAACAACAAGATACCTGCAGAAGAACATGAATGGTCAAGTGTGGGGTTCATGAAGACATACAGTGGGATGCTTAAGTTAAGTTTGGGCAACCTTGTTAATCGTCATGAGTTTCCTGTATAAATCGTTGGTTGTTACGATAAAAAATGTCAGTTAAATATATCATATAGGAGACACACACAGTGATATTTGAGAAGTGAAATGAAGTTTATTGGATTTACAGAAAGTGTGCAATAATTCTTTAAACATGACGATTAACAAGGTTGCCCAAACTTATGCATCCCACTGTAGAAGACACTGGGACAGCTTAAACCCACAGAGGAATGTGTGCTTTCCTCAGCATGCTCCAAAAACAGTTACAAACCAAGACAAAATTACAGTCCCCAACCAAACGATGCCAAGTTCTTCAACATACTCCAAAAACAGAAAGTCCAAACTTGGAACACAGACTCTCCAAGGTGCTAAAAAGTAAAAAAAAAAAAAAAAAAAAAAAAAAAAAAAAAAAAAAAAAAGACCAAACCAAGTGTTTTAACAGTTCTGGGACGACGTTCAAAGCTTCTTTTATCGCTTTAGCTGTATCCAATTGCTGCCTCCCAATAAATAATTAGCTGCCATCAAGCCAGCCTTCTCATCCTTCAGTGATGAATGCCTTTCAGTCCATGGCCTGCAACCACAAAGCGGAGCGGCGAGAAGGTGGCTAATATCCTGTTAGCTTTCCAATAGGTATCCAGATCAATAACGTGATGGCGTGAGCCGCAAAAGCAACCCTTGTACACCGTTATGGCCTTCAGGCTCTGGGAAAACAGTGTCATTTAAGTAACAGCACACTCCCATAAGAAAGACTCAATCCAAAAGAAGGCTCACAGTCAGAAAGGAGGCTACTATCCCGTTCGCAGCACTCAGTCCATGCGAAGTTCATCCAGTGCTCCCTTGCTAAGCTAGCCCAGTTAGCTCGCATTCAGATAGGCTAGCTAATGAAATCCTTCCCTGCTGGCGTATTCAACTTTTTAAAGAAAAAGAGTCGTTCAAAAAATCAAAAAGCTTCATGTGCTTTCCTCCCAGGTGGGAACGCAGTATGCAAGGCGAGCACGGCTTGGACAGTCACAGATGCCAAAACGAGTACTTAGGGCTTGGTGCCATAACTAGCCTGGTTAGCAGCAGTGGGTTTATTTTCTTCTTTCCCAACGGAGTAAGCGGGGAGAAGACAGAAGACAGAGCGAATACGCTCAGGCGCCTGGAATTCTACGTGCTCTCGCGATAACTGCTCACTGCCGCCACCCACCGAAAGAAGACAGTTAATGAAATGTTGGCGTATAGATACACGTACTTGAGAGCGCAGATATAGTCATGTTTATTATATTGAATGTCAAATGTGATCCTTTATTCAAAATAGAATTATTGCCACCATTAATACCACTTTACAACAGAAGTAAAAATCTTGTTTTCTTCATTTCACTGAGCTCACACAACAACACAGAGTTCAAAATATGTATAATTTTCAGTCTCTCTTGATAGATGTTTTTGTTTTCCATTAAAAAAAAAAACTAACAGCAGAGTAATATATAATTTGGGAAAATGTGTTTCCTTAAAACAGCAGTACAATGCAAACTCTCTGAAAACCAAGTGCAAGTCACACTCTCACTTATCGTCCATTCCCTGCAGGCTGGCAACAAGGAAACATGCCTTAGATGCTGTGCAGCACATATGCGTGTATTAATGGCTGACTCAAGCAGAGGCTATTATAAGCAGTAGGTTCCAGCGGACAGCAGCAGGTCAGGCACACAGAGGAACAGAGCTGTGTGAATGGACGAGGGACACTGAGGGAGGAGAAGGGCCTCTGTTACCTAACTAAACCCTGAAAACAACAACGGCCAGTCTTGCTGAAGGATTAGCTCCTGGTCAGTGCTGTAAGTGAACCAATAATAACACAGATTATAGGTTTGTGCATGTCTGCTGTGTAGTTGCTATAGATATGGACTTCACAAGCTGACTTAACCTCCAATCATGTGTCAGACCAAACATGGGGCTAAGCTGGGAATTGGATCTCTGGATCATCAGTTTAAATATGGATTAAGGGATTCCTTAATGTGTTTCTCAAGTAAAGCAGGAAAAGTAAGGTTACTTACTTCATTTATAAATTCTATTACATTATAAATGTGATTACTTATAAATATGAGGGTCTCTGGCTACCCCCCTTAGAGTATCCTATGACATTATCCTGAAGGTGACATAGTGCAAGAAAATTCTGGTGGCATCATGGCCAGAATATATTTAGCTGTTCTCCATAAACTCACTTTACATGGCAAGTGTGTAGCAAGGCCTCCAAATGCAAGCTGTTACCCTGGGACACTTAACACAGTTATAACAGAAGAACACATTCAAAGCAAATGTGCCTACTATATTACTCTCAAAGTCTCTTTGAGGACAGTGAGGACAAATGACATCATATCATGTCATTATAGGGTATATACTTTTCTGCTTTTCAGCTACAGGTTAGAAGAGACTGCTAATACTACTCTCACATGTGTGCAAAATTATAAGTTGGATAAACAGATGATTATCTCAGCTTAGTACCAAGACTGGAAGCAGGACGAAACAGCAAGCTTAGCTCTGTGTAAAGGTAGAAATGTAACCTTCTAACAACTGTACAAAATTTCTGTTTAACGTATTCGTTTCAATGTAAAATAACAACAGCAAATAAATGAATAAATAAGTGAATGAATAAAGAAAAAATAAAACATATGTGGTTTTTCACTTAGTTTGATTTACTCCAGATATGCTGGTAGGCTTTAACTATTTTTTTCAGTGTTTTTGTATACTGGTCACAGTCAGCTAACACGTGAAAGAATCCCGATTGGAGATCAGGAGGGGGTACATACTTCTGGGAAGGTTGCATCTTGAAGGGCATGTGGTATTTTCTTTTATACCATATTACATTATAGTTTTTATTTGTATTCTCCCCACACTGACCTGTCTGTTTTCTCTGCTACAGAACATGGGCCTGCCCTCGGTGATGGTGATGCCCCTGCTGATAGTTGTGGCAGCAGGCGTGTACTACATCTACAATGAGATTTTACACTTCATGTCCAAGTCCTTAGTACGAAACAAAGTGGTGGTGATCACTGATGCTGTGTCTGGGGTGGGGACTGGTAAAGGATCCAGCTTGTGTTTTTATTATTTAATTTTACTTTGCTTTGAACTTGACATTTAATGAACATTATCTTCTTCTTTTTTTTCTTTCAGAGTGTGCCCATCTCTTCCACAAGGGTGGTGCCAGACTGATCCTCTGTGGGACTGGCTGGGATAAGCTGGAGTCTCTGTATGACTCTTTGACAACTGATGCTGACCCCAGAGAGGTGAGGAATTTATCAGTTAACTTTTTATATGGCTATTTCAGTAAACGCTTAGTGATATCTGTTAGTATGCGCAGGAAGCTTTTGCAATAAAGTGACAAGCCTTAGCACACAAATCCCCAAGTAACTGACAGGAATTAACACGTGACACCAGCTTGGCTTTTCAAGTTTTACAGTTTTCTTAATTAAGAGAATATCGGGTTCTGCCCTTGTGTTTATCGTAACCCTGCTCACTCACCACCTCACTGATCACTGCTTCCTCTGGAGAACACAATAGCAGGATATCATGTCAGACAGCAAGTAGTCCACCATGTGCCTTCTATGTACAGGTCCAAGCACATGCGTGTATATGGTATGAAATCTGGTATATGTATGACACAAAGCTGCTTACAGTTATGGTTGTTATCCTCTGAATTATCATTGACTGGCACTACTATCTTTGAAGATACCTAATGGTGACAGAATTACTCAGAAAGCTCAGTTAACTCTCATAAGATCTTTATAATGCTTTTTAATTTGATATGAATTCAAGAAAAGAATACTAAATTCTGTTAAATGAAGAAGGAGCTAGAGGAAAATCTCAACGCTAATATGAAGCCTGTGATTACCTTAGCTTAGTAGCCTGTAAACCTCCAAGCAGGAAGAAAACAGCTCCAGTCTATCTAATAATAACTGTCTATCAGATACAAAGGTGATCAAAATTAAACTAACCCCTGTTTATTGACAGACATTTGCCCCAAAGTTGGTAATCCTGGACTTCAGTGATATGGACAGTATGGAGGACGTGATCGCTGAGGTGGTCGATTGCTATGGCTGTGTGGACGTGCTGATCTGCAATAGCAGTATGAAGCTGAAAGCGTCGGTTCAGAGTATCTCCTTGGAACAGGACAGAAATATCATGGACGTTAACTACTTCGGGCCAAGCACTCTAGTCAAAGGTGGGGCTGGCATTCTTAAAAATCCAGTAGCATTTCTTTGAGTGTGTTATCATTAACATCTTATGAATGATAATTCTTTTTTTTAATGCGGCAGGTGTTCTTCCAATGATGATTTCAAGACGATCAGGCCACATTGTATTGGTCAACAGCATCCAGGGCAGACTGGCTGTTCCGTTCAGAAGTTCATGTGAGTTCCCAACACAGGTCACTACAACTCTATAGAAGTACACTTAGCACTGAATTAAAAACAAGAGCAGTGAGCAACATCTTTGCAAGAAATACATTTTTAATATTTATATGTCAACATAAATGACGTTAATTTTCATTGTGATTCCATTTTTAAATCATCTTCCGTTTACCTAATTATTTAAACATACATGGAATTGCTAGTTAATGCTTAGGTATACCTAGGTACAACCTATGGACTCTAAAATATAGAGTCCATAGGTTGTACCTAGGTCTATAAAGCTGTCCATAAAACAAACTGGAAACAGTGGCAGGCCTATGCAGCAGTAGGAAAGCTTGCTATAACACACATGTGGGCGTCTAAGGACAAAACAGAAAGCAATTAAACAAAGTATGCTGTGTGGCATGTTTGGAATTCTTGTGCTTGCCACACTTCTTTTGTGAGTGTATCATTATACGTGTTTGTGTTGATACCTGTCAGATGCCGCGTCTAAGCACGCGGCGCAGGCCTTCTTTGACTGTCTGCGAGCTGAAGTGGAAGAGTATGGAGTAATTGTCAGCACCATCAGTCATACCTTCATCAATGCTTCTGAACCGCCACCTGTAGAGGAACCTGCTCCCAAACCAAACCCCCTAGCTGAATGTGAGTGAAACAATAGCAATGAAGCATTAAGGTGACTGAATGGTTAATAGAATAAAGCATTTAAAAAAAATAGATGTTCAGATTTCTGAAATGTTCCTGTTATTGTGGTGCATAAGCAAATCTAAACGAATCTGTCCTTTTGCAGTTATTGCCAGGCAGCTGACCCACGGTGTGCGCCCGTCGGTCCTGGCCAATGAAATCATGCAAACCGTGAACAGGAAGAGGAAGGAGGTTCTGCTGGTCCACCCCATCCCCAGGGTGGCTCTCCATCTGCGCTCCCTCTTCCCCCCCTTCCTCTTCGCTGTGCTGGCTGCTGGAGTGAAAGACTCTGTGTTGGCTGAGCAGACGCAGTAGAAGAAAGGCTAGTGTGTGAGAGAAAGAGACGAGAAGTAAAGCTTAGAGATGGTTTTTTTTTCTCCTTTTTTTTGCCAATTAAGTAAATGTATATCCTGATGGTTTTGTAATAATAATGCTGAACAGATAGTTAATAATGACCAGTAAAGCACCTTGTAAGATGCAACAATAGAAGCCTTAGAGGTGCTTTTTGGACTTACCCTCAGCAGAAATAATTGAAAACCTTCATCTCCAGGGGGCAATGTCTTACCTGTGGCTTTACAGAGAGATGTGTTGCTGTTTAATCCTGTGAAGTCTGAACCATGAATTAACAACCAGAAAATCCTCTTGAGTGTTTATTGAAGCTCGTGACATTGTTGTAATTTATTGCTTAAAAATGTATTATGCAATTTATGTATGTTTTTTGGGGAGTGGTGGGAGACAATCACACCGATGATGAAGACGTCTCAAAAACTGATCTCATGTAATAAATATGATACCTTAGGCGCTGAAGGGTTAACTTGTAATATTTCTTTTTAGCTGCCTGGGTAAATATAGGCTACATTAACTTACTGCACCATCTAGTGGTACAACTGTGGTTACACACAAGTGCTACGAGCCCCTTCAGTTTCAACTGTTAATGCTCAACACAACACATCAGTATGTTTTTTTAACTTTCAGTTGACAGCTGAAAAAAAGTGAATTTCTAAATGAATGAATTTATAATTGGTGCTTTTAGACAGAGGATGTTTTTGCCCGTTTGTGGCAGAGAAAACAAGTTGTGAACCCATTATCATCACAGAGCTTAAAAGGCTAATATGATAGCATTTAATTAGAAAGCCAACAGGCAGATTTTTGATAAGATATAAGCTCTGTCTCATCTCCACCAGCAAACATCCAGCTCTTCATCTACAATGGTCAACAGCTTGTGATGAAAATGAAATGATATCAAATCAAATCACTGACCTGAGATGACCTCAAATGTTCCTCATTTATTGTAATTATACAGGTTGGGCTTTTTCACAGCATCTTATGTTGCCTGCCTGTTTATTCCTCTTAATTTAGACATTAAATTTCATGTATAGATTAGATTAGAGAGAAACTGTACTGATGCCTGCAGGGAAATGGATCTGATTAAGTGCAAGTCAAGCAGGAAGTGCTTGTAATGATTGCAAAACAAAGAGAAATTGGAATAATTGCAATAAATATTCGTCTTAATTAAATAGTGAGCTCACCATGTTTCCTGTATTGTGTCTTGTAGTACTTTGGGTATGTCACGTTATTAGCAGATAAGCCCTTCTCCAGAAATTATTTTTCTCATGCATGAAATGATAGAAATGTAAAATGATTTTCATCATATAACGTATTTTATTTCATTATTCGTGCAGTCACGGTAACAGGTAATTACACTGATCATTAATGTATCGTTAGAAAATGCCACCAGACAGTATTGTCATGGAAGGGCTGCTTCTTGGGTCTGACTTTTGCTTCCCTCTTTCAGGTTCTGATTCAATGCTCCTCCCATTTCCGAAAGGAAAATAGTTCACGATGTTGGGAGTCTAAACAAACTGTTTTCCTCCTAAGATCTCTCTCTCTCTCCCTCTCTCTGTCTTTTGAGGAACTATCAATACAAGTGGACTTAGTTAAATTATTACTTTGTCGCTCTCTCTTCCTTGTTGTGTTGTGAAGGAACTGGGAATAATAAATGGTAGCTGACATACACTTTTTGGATGTGCATCCAAGAAGAAAATGATGATTGTTGGCAGGTAGCTGAACCTTTTGCTTTTTGATGCACAATATTTAGAAATGGCCTGGACCCATGAGTCCACAGGCCTGCCAGAATCTAACAGTAAGTAATGTTTTGTGTTCTTCTGCAAACTGTCCAGGTCAGGTTTACATGGAGTAATAGTTTCAATTCAATTCAATTCAATTCAATTTTATTTATATAGCGCCAAATCACAACAACAGTCGCCTCAAGGCGCTTTACATTGTAAGGTAGGCCCTACAATAATACATACAGTGAAAAACCCAACAATCATATGACCCCCTATGAGCAAGCACTTTGGCGACAGTGGGAAGGAAAAACTCCCTTTTAACAGGAAGAAACCTCCGGCAGAACCAGGCTCAGGGAGGGGTGGCCATCTGCTGCGACCGGTTGATGTAAAGTAGCTGTAAATGTAACAGCAACATTATATGTTCTTCAGTTCAGTCTGACATTTGATCACTTGGCTTTAGTTCAAACTGAATAATGTAATAATTTTATATTCAAAATGAAAAGTGGATGAAAATGAACATACCCCCGCCCCCCAACAACTTTAATTCCTCAAGTCAAGTGGCTTTTATTGTCATTTCAACCACGTACAGAGGTACAGTACAGAGTGAAACAAGACAACGTTCCTCCGAGACCATGGTGCTACATATGACATATAACTGTCACAAACGGGCTGTGTGCAGGCACACACAAACGCAAACTCACGGAGGCACGACATGAACACAAAAACACAGCTTTATTACACAGAAGGATCATGAGGGAAGAGAGAACGCACAGGAACACAGCTGACACGAATAACCATAACGAGACAGGAGAAGCAAGACTGAACAGACCGAACATGGAAAGACGGGACCTTCACCATAAAACAGGAAACAATGCGAGAGTGGAGGAGAGGCTGACGAGAGGGAGCGAGGGAACACGAGGGAGAGAGCAGACATGACGGACTGGGGAAACATGGGTAAACATGATGGAATAAAACACGAGGAGGGGAAACAAGACACAAGGACTCACACCACTGTATAAACACAGACACCCAGGGGGAGACACAGGGGGCAAAGACACGAGAGGAAATCTAATAAACCATACTGAACAGAATAGGAACCATAGAATACAAGTGAACTCAAAAATAATACAGAATGCTTAAAAATGCATGAAAACTCAAAACAGTGGGTCAAACGGACCCAGGACCATGACAATGGTCGTAAAATTGCACATTGGACAATATAGACACAAGACAGTGCAATGCAAATGTGCAAAATACTGAGTATTGTGCAAAAAGTAACTTGGTGTCTGAAGGTGTGCATGTGTGTGTGTGTGTGTGTGTGTGTGTGTGTGCGCGTGTGAGATTCTGCAGATAAGTGCATGGTAGTGTTGTGTATGAAGGTGTGCATGTGTGTGTCAGTCCAGTCACTGAGCGTTCAGGAGTCTGACGGCTTGGGGGAAGAAACAATTCTGCTGTCTGGCAGGGAGGGTCCGGATGCTCTTGTACCTCTATCCAGAAGGCAGCAGGGTGAAGAGTGTATATGAGGGGTGTGTGGGGTCCTCCACAATGCTGGTGGCTTTGCGGATAGAGCGGGTGCTGTGATGGAGGGATCTTCTCAGCTGCTCTCAGTATCTGGTGTAGGGTATTGCGATCCGATACGGTGCAGTTACCATACCAGACAGTGAGGCAGCTGCTCAGGACGCTCTCGATAGTCCCTCTGTAGAACGTGGTTATAATGGATGGAGGGAGATGGGCATTTCTTAGCTTCCACAGGATGTAGAGACACTGTGGGGCCTTCTTAGTTATGGAGCTGGTGTTGAGGGACCAAGAGAAGTTCTCCGCCAGGTGGACACCAAGGAAGTTGGTGCTCTTGATGACGTCCACAGAGGATCCATTGATGTCAAGTGGACAGTCATCTCTCTATGCTCTTCTGAAGTCAACAATCATCTCTTTTGTTTTGTCCATGTTCAGAGACAGGTTGTTGACTCTACACCAGTCCGCTAGCTGTTGCACCTCCTCTCTGTATGCTGACTCATCGTTCTTGCTGATGAGACCCAACATAATCGTGTCATCGGCAAACTTGATGATGTGGTTCGAACTGTGCATTGCTGCACAGTCGTGAGTTAGCAAAGTGAACACCAGTGGGCTGAGCACACAGCCCTGAGGTGCTCCAGTGCTCGGTGCGGTGGTGCTGGAGATGCTGTTGCCAATCTGGACTGCCTGAGGGCTCTCCGTCAGAAAGTCCAGGACCAAGTTGCAGAGGGAGGTGTTCAGACCCAGTTCGTCTCCCAGTTCAGCTTTCCAATCAGGTGCTGAGGAATGATTGTATTGAATGCTGAACTGAATTCTATGAACAGCATTCCTACATATGTGTCCTTATTGTCCAGGTGGGTTAGGGCGAGATGTAGGGTGGTGGCATCATCTGTTGACTGCTTGTGGAGACAGGCAAACTGCAGTGGGTCCAGCGTGGGTGGCAGCCAGGTCTTAATGTGACAAGCCTCTCAAAGCACTTCATCATGATGGTGCAATGAGATGCTAGTTGTTGAGGCAGGACACTGCGGGTTACTTTGGCACAGGAACAATGGTGGTGGCCTTGAGGCACTTTGGGATGACAGCAGTGCTCAGGGAGAGGTTGAAGATATCAGTGAGGGGGGTGGACTTCCTCACCAACACGTCATTCTGAGCGTCAAACCGTACATGGAAGTTGTTCAGCGCATCTGGTGGGGAGGCTTCACTATCGCAGGTAGGTGTTGTCTTCCTGCAGTTGGTGCTGGCCTGGAAGTGGCTGTGGATTCTTCTGCCATGCGCGCGCTTCGCTGCTCTGATGGCTCGAGACAGTTTGGCCCTTGCTCCCAGGGCCGCCTCATTGCCTGCTCTGAAGGCGGAGCCTCGAGTCTTTAGCAGCTCACACACTTCTGCAGTCATCCACGGTTTCTGGTTGGAGAGTGTTATGATAGCCTTGGAGTCAGTGACATCATCGATGCACTTGCTGATGTAGCTGGTCACAGATGATGTGTACTCCTCCAAGTTGGTGTGGTCGCCATTTGTTGCAGCCTCCCTGAACATGTCCCAGTCAGCGTGCTAAAGTTCTCTCCTGTCTTAGAACTGGTTTGCAGCGTCTGACGAGTGGTCTGTATGACGTAATTAACATAAAAGCAAAGTGGTCTGAGCGTCCGAGGTGGAGGCGGGGCTTCATTCTCTATGCGTTGGGAATGTCCTGGACTTTGTTTAATTATTACCTTTAAAATTCTTGTTATTACTGATATTTTGTTCCTACTTATTTGTAACTGCTTGGTACATTTTCTTATTTTTATTTATTTATTGCGAACTGAAGTTGTGCTGCTGGTATTATAATTTCCCTGAGGGACCTTCCTCAAGGCATTAATAAAGGGATTCTATTCTATTCTATTCTATTCTATTCATCTTTGGAGAAAATACACCTCTGACCACTGGCCCCTTCAACATGCTCTCTACAACATATCTATATCATTTACTTATGAATCATGGAAGCATTATGTTATATGAGAAAGATGCGTAAGGGGGCACGTGCATGTGAAACTAACTATAAATGAATGAATTTCCCTTTACATCCTCCAGGTGGCAGCAGCACATAGTTCCCAAAAACACCACCACATGGCTGGCGATGATCCGCCTTTCATAGTCTTTATGCAGGGGAAAATCGCCCCAGCATTTATTTTGATGAAATATTAACTCCTTCTGCCAATTTATGACTTATGAAATGTATAATGTATAATGAATAGCCAAAAATTCATAAGCCGTTACCTATTTTTCTTCAATTTTGTTTTTCATCACATCTCACTATGGCACATCAACTCTACTGTTGCAACAACTGCTTTTGCTGTGCAATAAAAAACAAAAAAAAAAACAAGAAAAACAAGACAACCCCCCCCCCCCCCCCCAACAAACACCAACAAAAAAAAAAAAACCATTTTTTTTTAAAA
>VURO01048361.1:0-12370 GCA_015108175.1 Pelvicachromis taeniatus
CTGCTAGGCGTTCCCAGCACACCCTCACTGTACGTTTAGGTGCACCGGGTCTGTCCAGCGTCCTCCCCCTCCACCTGATCCAACTCACCACCAGGTGGTGATCAGTTGACAGCTCAGCCCCTCTCTTTACCCGATTGTCCAGAACATATGGCCTTAGGTCTGATGATACGATTACAAAATCGATCATCGACCTGCGGCCTTGAGTGTCCTGGTGCCACGTGCACTTATGGACACTCTTATGTTCGAACATGGTGTTCGTTATGGCCAAACTGTGATTTGCACAGAAGTCCAATAACAAAGCACCACTCGGGTTCAGATCCGGGAGGCCGTTCCTCCCAATCACGCCCCTCCAGGTCTCGCTGTCATTGCCCACGTGAGCATTGAAGTCTCCCAATAAGACAATAGAGTCCCCGGGCGGAGCACTTAACTAATGTAGCCAAAAAAACACCCAGTCATGATTATTTATGTGTCGATTATTACTTGTTGTTGTTGTTGTTGTTAATGTTAATACTCTGAAAAAAGAACTATGTTTCAGTTTGGCATTCATGAAGGTTGACCCTTTTTGTTTTTTATAATTTGGACAAGGCTTATTGATGCAAACAAGGGTTATTAAACGCAAGAGGAAATCAAAACAAGTATAAAGTTATAAATTAATTAAAATTCTCATATTATTCTGGTGTAATTAGTGGCTTATTGATTTATTCAGTAAGTCATTTATTTACTTTTTCATTTATTTATTTATTTATTTATTTATTTATTTATTTATATATTTTTATATGGCAGTTTCAGTCCTCCATTCAGAATTGCATACATGTAATCATGCAGTAAAATACCTCATTCTTCTCAACCACAAGCCAGGCCACTTGTAAGCCTTCCAGGCCTTTGAATGGTATCTCACGGGTGAGCATTTCCCAAAGCACCTGTCACAGAAGGTAAAGAGTCAGGTAACAGAGTGTTATAAAAATACACAATAGCACGCTAAATGTGTGAATGTGCACTCTTAGCCGTGATAAGCATTGATCTGCTGCTGTTTTCCTTCACCACATGGTAGGATTACAGAGGAACATCATAAATACGTCAATACTGTCTGTTTATATAGCATCTGTATTCATAGCATACAAATAAAACAGTAAAAACATTTATGCATTTCCCTTGGAGACCACACGAAACATTAAAAACATCGAAAAAGAATCACATATGATTTAAATGCTGTTGGGCCGCTGAAGTACTCCCTTCGTAACTCAGGTTCTTTTCAGCGGTGCTTCACTAGTGTCAGGAATAATAACCTGTGTCAACATCTTAAAAACCACATAATGAAAAGGTGGAGGAGCGCCGCTTTCAAACATCAAAGAGTAACACTGTATATGTATACCACGTTCCTAAATTTATGCTTCTCGCCAGCTGTGTCTAATTACACGTATGTATTCGACTACAGAAATCAGATCAACGTGCAGGCGTCTGAGGGAGAAACTTACGGCTGCTGAGATAATTTTACGAACGGCAGATTGTAAAATCCTACATAGATCCGAGGAAAATTTATTTTAATTAATGCCTTTGAATTTTACCGCAGTAAGCAACTTTCAAAACAACTTTGGGGCAATTGATAAGCGATTCCATAGTGAAACCACTTCCAAATTACTCTCGACACTAAGTTTCTAAGAGGCTGTAATCCTGCAAAGGTCGCAAATGCTGTTTTTTTTTTTCCACTTAAGCAGAGAGAAGAAATGTTAAAATGAAAAACATCAATGGGACCGGCTGCCTGATTTTTTCTTTTTTTTTCTTTTTCCGTCTTGAGAGATTTTAGTGCTATTTGGTCGACTACATTCATTCTATTTGATAAAATCTTATTTTTAGACTAAAATAAAAAGCCTGCAAATCATATGCTTCCTCAAAAAAAAGAAAAAAAAAGAAAAAATTACATAAATTGGCTCCAACTTCTTGACCTCAGGCTTTTAGCTGCGTTTCCTGGTGAATAATTCACTTCTGTGATCTCTTATGTACAATAATGAACACATTTCCAATGGTTTTGATTATATTATTTACCACAAGATTGAATGAGAAATACCAGAAATCTAGAAGGCGGTGCAAAGCTCCAATGAAATGGCCTTGACCTGCTGTATGACCCAATGGATTCTTGGTAAACTTTACAGATTTGGCAAAAAGAAGAAAAAAGGAAACTTTGTGCAAACTCCAGTGAGAGATGGATTTGAATTAGGTACCAAAGCAGGCCCAGTATAAAGCACAACCTTCTTCATCATCCTTTTTGATTTAAATGAGGACCAGAATTTACAAAACAAACTCTTTAACTGGTGAATGAAACTATAAAGTCTTTGAGAAAGTGGTTTGTTTTTTTCCCCACAAAAGGTCATAAAGAAGAAGTAGGGTTACTTGACCAAAGTCTTCTATAAATTCACACTTCTTTTTGCAACCACTGGAGTCACCCAGCAAGAATGCAGGTTTAAAGTACTTTCTTATTGCCAGAAAGTTGATCCATTTTTACCTGGATGCAACGCTGTTAACGTGAGAAAACATTTCGTCACTTATCCAGGTGACTTCTTCTGTCTCGGTTGACGGCAAATTTCCCCAACCTTATAAACAGATCCTTATGCAACTTGCTATAAGGTCCGGGAAATATGCAGTCAGCTGAGAAGGAATAAGTCACTTGGATGAGTGATGAAATGTTTCTTCCACTGAACAAACATCCTAATGAAGTGAATCAACTTTCTGGAATCAGCACTTCCTCATTTGTTTCACTTTTTAGGGGTCAGGTCCATCAGTCTATAGTGTTTTGTGTTTCTGGCAGTACCATCAACCCATTGCTGTTATTTCATGATAAAAAAAAAAAAATCTGCAGCACTGGTAGAATCACTCATGGTGCCTCCTAATAGGTTTAGGCTCATGTTCAGTAGATTTATCTGTTTGGCCTGTGGTTCTTATAAGAAGCTGATTAATAACTTACTGCATCATTCATTATGACGCCAATTGGAGTTACCGGTTCCTGGACAAAAACAGGTTTATGAACTAAACTCGGCCACATAACAGGCACAGGCAGCATTCAACAAATACAAGAAGGTGACATTAAAACAATGTAACACCATTACTGCAACACAGATTGTGTGGATGCAAGTTTTGCGTTACGTTCAGTCTGACGTCTTTCGTGACACATCAGAAGAATGAGTCAGCACAGGATTAATAACAACACTTCAAACCTCTCTCTAAAGAAATACTTGTGGATAAATGTGTTGCTATTACCCAACCGCTTCTGTCTTGTTAAACCCAGGCAGGAAGCGTGATTTTAGCGAAGAAGTAAGTAAATTGTCCTGTCAATGACTATGCTGCTCTGTATGGAAGAGACTAGGTGCTAGGCGAGCAGGACAGGAAGAGAAAGCAGGTCTGTTCAAACAGTCAGAGACTGTAAGTAGTAAACTTTAACTGTATTAACTCAGAGGAGCTTATGTGTCGAGGGAGAGCAAAGGTACACGAACACTGAGACTTTTCTATTAACCTTAGAATAAAGGAGAATAAATGGTAACTAGGCAGAAAAATGGCACCAGCTCTAGCTTCACAGGGCTTAGATTTAAAATGGTCAAACTCAGGCTAAAGAAAAGCAGACAAAAGTGTTCAGTTTTGAAGGGGAAATCAAAGGGCTAAGGTGTTGAACATTTTTGGCAATGAGGTGGAAGAAGTATATTATTATGAAATTGTTTAGATGTTGCGTGCATAACTATACATTATATCATAAAACAGAGCAGTAAAAAAGATGGTATAGTTTGTGTACAAATAAGCTAATTCATTCAATTTATCATTTTACACTGTACTTATGTAACAAAAAAACAAGGGAAAATTTACATGTAATTAAATTACTTAAAGTCAGCATTTTGTATATTTTGTGTGTGTGTGTTTCAAGGTTAATTTTTGCTACTTACTACACCGTAGGAGAAGGTGTCACAGGTCTCGGATACAGGCAGGCTCTGGATCACCTCCGGAGCCATCCAGGGAAACGTACCCACCAAGGACATGTGTGTTGTGTGGGTGACAAACTTAGATGCCCCAAAATCACAGATCTGTAGAAATAATAACATTAATAATGTTTATTTGGGTATCCAGAGTAACCTGTCATTCATAAAAAATTGTGTCACACTTATAGCAATCAAGCAGCATCCAGATTTAGATTCACCTTGTGCTGATGCAACAAATCTACAGCACTGTAATCATATAATTTAGTCCTGGAGTCATCAAATGTTTCAGTCACTGTGGAGTCACGGGGGAAATTAAATGCAGCGCATACAGAAAATGTCTCTATGATACATCAGATAAAGCCTCAAAGCATTGACATATATGACGTAAGGTTTCAGCAGATTTACAGGTGGGTGAATTTTGCAGGACTCTTAAAGCAATCACATACTGTACCAACACAGTTACTATCAACTTTGGTGTTGTGTCTATCTATCTAAGTCTTATCAGAGAAGAACTGGTCACTGGTCAGCAGCAGATTGGAAAAAAGGATCTCCTTTCTCGCAATCTAATCCACCCATGGCGAGGGACACCGCAACACCAAACCCTGATTTCTTGAACATGCCAAGTTAGTCACTGCCCTCTTGTGTCCGTATACTGCTGAAAATAACAAATTCAGGATTTCATGCTTATATTTCTTTTAACACTGAACTAGAATGTGAATCCAGCTAACAGAGCCATCACATCAAAGAGCAGGTTGAGTATGCAGGAATGAAACATGGCGCGCCAAGAATCCTGAATTCAAATCTATGCGACAAGGTGCAGTCAGGAAAAGCTTTTTAAAACTTAAGTTTAAGACAAATTCAATTTTGTAAACACCTTTTTCACCTCATCAAAGTTTGACTAATGTTTCAAAGTAACTGTCCCAAAAGGTTTCTGGAGGTGTTTCATGGCTGCGAAGTACCAATTTTATGATTATAGAATTCGGATTGTTTCCAATTATTTCATGATCATTTGAGATTACAGATGCCAGTTCATATATTATATAAAAAGACTTACTTTGAGAACTTTCTCTGCAGATAAAACAACTGAAAGAGAAAAGAAACTCAGTAAATGCAGGTGTTTCCTTAAAATATTTAAGAAATTAGATTTGGTAAAGTCATGTTATGGTCAGTTACCATTCCTGGACTTTAGGTCCCTGTGGATCACCTTAACAGGAGCTTCTGAGTGTAAATAGTGCATTCCTAAAGCAGAAATAAAGACAGAGTTTCAAAAAACTAATGTGGAAACTGCAACCCTAATTCCAGGAGCATTGGGACACTGTGTAAAACTTAAATAAAAAGAGAATGCAAAGATCTGCAAATCTCATGGAACCATATTTAGATTTTCATGCCCTCAGGCAGAACTGCATTAACATTAACTCTGTCGCCTTTTTTTTTTAGGTCAAACTTCATCTAAAATGGACTGAGGCAAAGTGGAAAACTGTTCTGTGGTCAGATAAATCCAAATTTGAAATTAGAAAATTACAATTATTTTTGAAAACAAAACTGAAGATGACTAAAGCTGGGAGGGAGCATCCGGCGTGTTATCAGTGCCTAGTCTAAAAACCTGCATCTCTGATGGTGTGGGTGTGTACTGCCGTCTCTGAATTGACAGTATGCACATCTGGACAAGAACCATCAATGATGAAAGGTATACACAGGTTTTAGAGCAACATATGCTCTCATCCAGATGACGTCTTGTATATTTTAATAGCACAATACTAAAAGGCATACTGCAGCTATTACCACAGCATGGCTTCATAGAGAAAAGCCTGTGTGGTGAAGTGGCCTGCCCACAGTCCACACCTTTCCCCTACTAAAGTATCTGCCACATCATGAAATAAAAAAATGCAACACAATGAGACCCAGGGCTGTTGAGCAGCTAGAACCTGATATCAATCAAAAACAGGACAAAGTTCCTCTTGGAAAAGTCAAGCAGCTGGTCTCCTCAGTCCCCAGATGTTTATAGAGTGTTGTTAAAGGTAGTGAGGATACTGCAGAGTAGTAAACATGGCTCTGTCCCAACTGTTCTGTGATGTGTTTCTGACATCAAATACAAAATGAGTTAATACTTTCCTTAAAATGGCACATTTTCTGTTTAAACATCCAGTGTTTTCTTTGTTCCATTCTGAATAAAACATGCGTTTATGGGATTTGCAAACCACAGCATTCTATTTTTATTTACATTTTACACAGCATCCCGAATTTTGGGGAAATTCAGGTTGTAGTTGCTCTAATGAGAAGATAATGCATGCTTTAAATGATAATGTAACATGCCTATTGTATATCAGCAATGAGCAGTGATGCATGGACCTCTTTTGAGCAAGCCTCCTTGACTCGTTTTCTTTATATTTCCATGAAGGATGACTAAACAGCTCAAGCAGATCACTACAAAACTGAACTACGAGACTGCTGCTTACGCAGTAGTCTTGGGCTTTAATGGGTCTATTTTGTGTATGGCTGGTTAACATATAGCAAACTAAGAAAAAACTCTTAATATCAGTATTCATTTTACTACTTTGGGTGTTGAATTGTGCGTCTCTGTATTTTTTTTAATATATCTCATTTTATTCTTTAAGCTGCATTTCTAATAAATAGCCAGCAATTCTACAGAGCTGTGTTTTTTTTTCATTACTGTCAAATAAATAACATTTTTAAAGATTACTACCGTCCTTAAGTAAGAATTAAGCTTTTAAGTAATGAATCAATCTCACAACATTTCAGCTGTTATTTACTAATAACATACATCTGAAGTTTACCTTTGGCGATCTCTGCAGCCCATGTCATGATCTGCCCCATGTCCATCTCCTCACTGACATCACTGGACAGGTAATCGTACAGCGAGCCGCCACTTGCATATTCTAAGGAAACATGAAAAGTTTATACTGCTGCTTAATGAATAAAAATGAATGTTACAGTGGCAAAATTAGTATTACAGCATGCATATGAGTGCAGTATGTGAAAGTGTTATGCAAAAACAAATTGGATATTCAGCCACACCACTCATGATGTCTTGCTAGATTGCTACGGCTTGACGCTGTGGGTGAGCACCAGTCATAACGAGCTCTCTTGTCCCCTCAGGACATGGTTGTTAAACTTCTACAATACAAAGTTACTCGTGCTCTGTTGTCAAAGGGTTCATACACTTCTAATGGCCCATTAGAAGTGTATGAAACTTGCAAATTGTGTGGACTTTTGCAAAATCTCCTTCACAAGACTGTTGAAGACACTAACAGACAACTATGATGAATCAAAGATGGTTGAAACAAGAACAGAAACTTTAAGTTTTACTGAAGGTAGACAGAGGCAATCTTGTGAAGTAAAGTCCTTCAACAGAGATAAACAAGCACCAGCTAAACAGCAGGGACCTTCCATTTGTGCGCAATAACCCCATCATATCCCAACACAATAATGTAAACATGCACAAGCACTGAGATAGGAACCTAATTAACAACCATAAAACACACTGAGGACTTATATTACTATTATGAGCAAGAGTTTCCTGTTGACCTTTTTTTGTTTGTTTTTTGACTTGTGACACAGCAAAATCTGAATGAAAACAGACATGCAAACTCGTGTGTGAGACATCATGCAGCTAGTTCATCTGTGAATACATATCTCTTTTGCACTTTACACCCATCAACATTCCTTAGATAATCTGTAGCAGCTTTATTGTAAAATGCACTTTCAGTTTAACATAGTATCACAGCAGAGTCTTAATCAGTGGAGGGGAAAAAAATGCCTTAAAATGACTATAACTGGCAAATGTACTTTAACCCTGAAACAATACTCTCGTATAATTCATCAGTTTTATGAAGCTGCTGAGTGACGGCAGTTATTGTCAAACTACTGCAGGTCAACAGAGACAATCAGGTTTCTCAGATAGGTTGTAGATAGTGGCTGCGAGAAAGGGGGAACTGATGCTGTGTGTCAACACAGTCATAGCAGAGATGATGAATGTGAGCACGGCAAACGTTTTTTTCCTCTATCTGCTGCTAATTAGATTCTGCCTTATTAAATAGAAACCACAACCGACTCCTTGACAACAAAACCTTCCCTCTCGGAGCTCTGAAGTACAACCGAGGCTGCAAAATAGTGCACCGAGTGTTTCTCCGATAAACTTTGATTTGATTTCTGATTCTTTTGTCCTTTTTCCCACCATTACATAGAAAACACAGGAAGAACATTTTACTAAATGTGGTTAGGCCTGATTCCTCTTTCCATAATCATCTCAGTTTTCTTTCTGATGCTGCCAAATATCCTTGTGTGAAAGAGCACCCCTTTCAAGAATATCAAAGGTCTTTCTACACTTCTATAAGAGTGACACTTAGAAGTCTACAGATAAATAATTACACTGAAAGTATGGACTTACATAATTGTGCTACACAAAATAATTTAAATAATAATATTTTACTGACTCCATAGTGAAGTGGCTTACACCTTCACCTAACACACAAAAGATCCTGGTTCAACCCCCAAAAATTCTACCACATCAAACACGCAAAGCTACCTGCTGTGGCAATTCTTTGTAAATAAGGGACAGTGGAAAGTGACTAGTAGTAAGTTAATGACAAGAAGATTTTGCATAGGTGAAAGAGATTCAATTGGCACGAAATAATCTAAGCTGTTTAAAGAAATTTGCATTTCTTTCTGATTGCTTTGAGAAAGTCCTCAGTGTCCAGCAGAACTAAGGTAGTAGTAAAAATTAGTGCGTGAATGATAATCTCAAGAGCTCTCAGAGAAAGAAAAGGCTGGAGATGTAAAAAGCTGTTGTCAAACTTAAAGCTACCAAAATATTTAGCCTGTGGCTTGACATCGAACAAAGTAAGACAAAAATATGCAATTTTTGTTTTAAGCTCATTCGTGGACATTCTGCTCCTTCCAAGTCTTGTAAGAATGTATTCAAGGCATGTGAGATACAGTTGAGTATCGTCATCATAAGACTGAAAGGTGATATTATGTTTTTTTTTTATGGGTCATTTGACACAGGGGAAACATGTACAGAGAGAATGAGATGGGACCCAAGATGGAACCCTGAGGTACTCCACAATAAAATGTAGCTTTTGAAGGAGAATTGTTCCGGTGCTGACAATGATGGATCTATTTTTCAGTTGATCAAGAATAATTATATTTTACTGTTTTATTTTTTATCTTTTTTATATTTACCTACCTCTTGTTCTCTCATATGTCAACAAACATTAAAAGTGTGAACAAAAATCAGTGTAAATCCTCTCAAATACATTTCTACCTCATTCAACCTCACATAAAAATGATCAGTTTGAACTTTTTTGTTTTTTTACTTTTTTAAAATAATATTTATTGCTGTATTATTTTGTTTTTCCAAACTTTCCTGTTTTATCATAATATTAGTAGGCCTGGTTTTCAGCCATGGCTAAAGATTCAATTTCATTTCCAGGACAACAAAGATTATCATGAATTTCTCTGACATGTTTTCATTATTAGATATTGTGTAATGGTGAGCATGCTACCAGTTTATCTACAAACTGCAGAGGAAATGCAACAACCTTTGTAAATCATTTCCTTAAAGGTAAATATAGAAAACCACAAACTGTTAGCATATCTCTCCCACTTGTTTGTAATGCTGCACATTTTTATTAAATAGAGCCTTGTTTTATAGGAAGAAAAAAAGTACATTATACCTGTGGCTTTACTTTCACAGCAATTTTGTTTTAAGTTTAGCAGGAACTGATGTAAACTACTGCTTTATCATTTTTCCTCTTCAAATAAAAATCTTATATTTGATGCACTCTGTTTAGGTTGTGAGTCAGTGTGTTTCACTCATTCACACCCATCCATCCATCCATTCGCAGCCGCTTATCCTTTTCAGGGTCGCGGGGGGTGCTGGAGCCTATCCCAGCTGTCACTCATTCACACCGTTTTTGTGTATTTGTTTTTTTGGTTTTGTTATGTTTTTTTACTGTTTCCTAAACAGAGAGTGAGCTGTCAAAGCAAGGTAGAAAGATGAGGGATGAATGGAGGAATCAGGATTTCCAAACATGCAGCAGTTCCTGAATGTCATCGGCATTTTTTTCATAGTAGCAGAATGAAAATGAAACTCTAGCTGTCAGTTCACCACAAGAAGCAAAGCAATGTTTAATCTTTTACATAGAATGAGTAACTACGTTACAAGCCTATAATAGCATCCTATCTATCGATACAGAGAGACACCATCAGACACTTAACAGTCAAACTCCATATACACCATTTTGCAGTGAAGGTCGAACAATATGTTAAACACATTTTTGAGCTGGGGTTCGATTTAACTGACTTTTCTGCAGGATGCCCTGATAGACGAGAGCGCGATGGGCCCCTTGTTTACAACAGTTCACAGCTCCACAAGCATTTGAGGTTTTATTCTTTTCAGTCTTTGACCTAGACAAAAAACGAAAACAGGCTCACACAACTACTGTATGAATGTGTGCACATCCTGAAGCCTCTGGCATTCACTCACACTTCCATAGAAACGTCTGCTCCATTGAACAACCCAGGCAACTGGTGTGAACAGATTTGGCTGCTGCATTTTCTATCATGATGTTATCTGGTGGCTCTGTTGTAAGCTGTTTTTCACTGAGGTTTATTTGCTGTAAATATGCATCATTATTTATAAACTTACCAGTGACAATTCCATAGTTGGGAGCCTCAACAATTGCACCGTAAAACTGGATGATGTTGCGGTGGCTGAGGACACTGAGGATTTCAGCCTGATCAGTGAACACACACACACAAGAAGATATGATCATTTGGAATTTTCATGAGAATAGAAGAGAAAATAGAACCCTCATTTGCATTAGAGTTCAAATAAATGAAGTCTGGATCTTTAATTTAGTACACACACGATTTCAGTGTAAAAAATATGTGTGAAGTAATATTTTATATTTAAATCACCTTAACCAAATTTTATTTTAAGTCTCAGGAAATGACAAACATTCACACTATATTCAGGGTGTACATACTTAACAGAATTGCACATATAGTGCAGCAGATTTACTATGCTACAGTTCACTACCCTCCTTTAAGAACAAGCTATTTGATTAGTAAACCTCATGATCAAATAATTTGCAGAACCAACTTTAGGAGCAATAGCTTGAAATAATCACTTTCTGTATGACTTCATCAGTCTTTCATATCCCCACTCTTCTTTACAATGCTGCGTGCGTTCATTGAAGTTTCTTTATTCGCAGCTCTCTTTAGGCATTGACACGGCATTTCAGTCGGGTTGAGATCTGGACTTTGACTAGGACATTGCAACACCTTCATTCTTTCCTTTGCTGTTGTCCTGTTGCATGGACCAATTCTATTGATGTTTGACTCTAGTATTCAGAGAAGTTCAAAATCAACTCAAAACAAACCCAAATCATCACCCCTCCTACCACCATGCCTGACAGTTGGTATAAGGTGTTGTGTAACATGACCAAGCATCTTTTCTGTGAGAAATTGTCCATAAGTCTTGCAGTTTGTTCAGATAAATCCTTGCAAGCCTAAACTGTGCTGACATGTTCTTTTAGTAAGAAGAGGCTTTCTTCTGATGAGCCTAGCAAAAAGCCCTACTTGTTCAGACTTTTTCTAATTATGCTAAAAAATGCTAACTGTGGTCTGTAACGCCTGAGATGCAGCTCTTGGGTTTTTTGCTTTTTGTCAGAGCATTGCGTGATCTGACTTTGTGGCATTGTGTTAACACACATTCCTGAATGATCCAAACGCTCAAACTGTCAAAACTACAAATTTTATAGAGTTGATCACACTTGCTGATGATCATATTGTTAAGTGCATTTGAAAAACAGCACCTGGTTTTTGTTTAACCTCTTAATTCCTATGGAATGAATGCTTGGTTATTTACAGGACTGCACAGAGTCCTGTGACAACTTTCTTTTTCACATGACTGTAATTAGCACAAAACAGAAAGTAACACGAAGTATGAAAGTGAAAATTATGACCTGATAACTGCATAGAATACTTCCTCAAATTGATTATAAAAGTTCTGCCACCCTAACCTAGACACGAGTGCATGTATAAGATTTACGGCAATCCATTTAGAACCCGGTTAACTTAAAGTAGATCAGTGAAGGAGTCACATTTGTGAATTCACAAAAATGAATTTCATAAAAAGCAAAAATGAGAACTTCATGGTTATCCTGATGCCCCAACAGGAAAAGTCAAAGCAGACTTGGACTTTTTCTGACTTTTACAGAACTCAGTGGCATGGCTCTTACACCCTGACTGGACACCTATGACTTTTTCTCAAAGATTCTTGGTCCTATGGAGTCTTCTGGAGCACATACAAAGATGTATGAATGTAATTGTGGCCCAGAAAGGTTCATGTGAAACCTTTTTTTTTTTTTTTGAATGAACAGAAA
>VURO01048361.1:12390-44490 GCA_015108175.1 Pelvicachromis taeniatus
AAACCTGATAAAACGATCTAATTTAATCGTAACCAAACACTATAATTAAAGGAACATCTGGTTCAATGTGCAAGGATTACATTATTATTCCCACTGAACAATCATCTCCCCAACACTTGAGTGAAGTTGAATGGATATCTGTGATCTTTTACTATTTCATAAAAGAAACAATGAACAATTTTCTGAACATCCGATCACAGGCCGACACACATAATACAATTTCCCTGAAAAGATTTCAAAGATAATTCTGTTTTGTCTTTAAGACAATGGGCCTGTGCTTTCAAAGAGACTTCAGGAGCAGTCTTTGCTGTAATTGGGCCAAATACATTCTTTCATTTGGCAATAATGTTTCTTTCGCAGCACACTGCTCAGAGAGGGGGAGTATAATGACCATGAGTGATGGGTACAGAAGTCACCACATCTCGCCAAATGGGATAGCAATTAAAATGATTACTACGCTGACAATTAAAAATATATGAAAAAAAGACCCAGGTAATTAAGACGCTTACCTCATTTTCAATCTTGAGCAGTTTTTTTACTGCCACCTCTTTTTCCCGGGAAATCCACTTGGCCCGGTACACACTTCCGAAGCTGCCGCCACCACAGTTTTCGAAGAAGTGGATGTCATCGAACTTAACTTGCACGAAAGACGAGCTGAGAGACGTCATCTCATAATGGCACTCAGTTCCAAGTCGGCTCCTAAAAGAGCGAGGGGGATTACAGGAAAGGAAGGAAGTCTGGTTCACAACAAAATCCTCTCAGAGAGAAGCTTCACTGTCAGACACCATTTCTGAGTGTGGCTGCAGGTTTGAGGCTGCTTTGCTATTGGTTGATTGAGCATGGCAGGATGATAATGCTAATTTTAAACTTCTATCCCCTGTCTCTTCCTCTTTTACACATACAGTCCTCTTCATCAGTACCAGTAAGCAATGGGCTCAGGGTCCAGACTCTGCTTGTATAAGGACAAAGGCATGTCTGGTATGCTGGGATCGTGCAGCTAAAGTCGCAGATTACTCCAGCAGATTCTGCTGTGTTTGGTTCAAGTAGGACAACAAGCTGGGAGATCATAAAAGTGTGACAATAAAAGCTGCTTTTGTTTCAAGACAAAAACACCTTGAGAGATCCACATATTCTCTTTCTGTATTAACAAAAAAAAAGGAGCTCTTCTTGCTTGTGTTAAGGCCAAACATGATGATGTGTGTGTAAGCCAGGGTTAGTGGTATAATGCTTCCAAACCGGACACCACACGGATTTATTATCATATCCTTTTGTTTGTCTGTAGCGACATAAAAGCATCTTGTAAAGAAATAATTCCATCATTACAGGAAATTATAGCATTGCTATTGTTCATAGGTTTCCCATTTACAGCTGAGCAATTACGCCTTTTAAAAGGCTGTTACCTGGGTCCTCATTGGGATTACTATCCATCACAACGGGAAATGCCACCATTGTCACAGAGGGGAGCCATTGCTCTCTGCTGATTTACTTGTATTCATGCTATACTTAGCCTGGCAGCAATTTGCTCAGTGGACCAGCCCCCCAAGTATTGTCTGACCACTCAAGAAGCCAGGGTTACAGGGATACGGGAGTACTCCTGCAGTCATTGCTGCCAGTTTCTCACTTAATAGAAAACACGGCTGCAAGCGCCGCAACAATAAGGCCTGACAGCCATATGTCAAACCACAGGTAGTCACTGTAATCTCAACTAAATGATGAATTAATCACTGAGACAGGGAGGTCAGCTTTTGTGTCACATCTTCACAGCTAAAAGTGTGGTTATATGCAAATGTTACAATCTTAACCAATCTTAACCCCTACTCAGTTACTATGCTATGTATGAGATACCAGATAATACCTGTGTGCGGGTTAAATCACCGCTCAAAACATGTAACAACTAAAGGTACTGTATGAGCAATATTAGGAGTAAAGTGAACGCGGTATTACTATTATTACTTGTTTATAACAGCCTTATATTACTGCACCACGCCACACTCAACAGCCCGCATCAACACCTCTGCACGAGTGTGTGTTTAATACCAAACAAGACTCGTATTATATTTAATCTGCTGGACATTGAGCCTATGTCGAAACTGTTCATTGAGACTAATTGGATAACTGGTAAACATTATCGAAACACACATACCAACATTCAGTGTGAAGGCTGGCGCTCCGCAGCAGCTCTTCCTCCACGCAGGTAACACCGGACACAAGACAAACTTTGAGAAAGAAAGGATAGTTCCGGGAAATCTCGTGACGTCGCTTGATTTCCCCGATCCTGAGTGGTTTCACTGGTTGCACAACTTTCAGCCAGCTGAACTGGACGGAATCCAGCTGGTGATACTGATAACAACACCTCCCCCTGCTGGACACAAGCGCGAAAGCCTACATCATGAACAATCTCTTACTGGGGTGCTCAGTTGTACATTAAAAACAAAATAGTTGTAATTAATTTGATTCTGTAAAAACTGTTAAAAAATGTCTTCTATTTCTAAAATTTAAATTAAAAAAATAATGTGATGATTTGAAGTTTCAGAAACTCATATTTTGCACACAATAGAATAATAGAAATCATATAAAAATGTTTTTAATTAGAAAATTACAACTTTCAGGAAAAAATAAGCCAATTTTTAAGCAGCGACACATTTCAAAAAGGTTTGGACAGGGTCGTGCTTACTAATGCACACTATGTCCTCTTCGTATAACAATTCAATTTGATTTTATCTATATAGCACCAAATCACAACAACAGTCACCTCGAGGTGCTTTACATTGTAAGGTAAACCCTACAATAATACATTCAGAGAAAAACCCAACAATCATATAACCCCTATGAGCAAGCGCTTTTGTGACAGTGTGTAGGAAAAACTCCCTTTTAACAGGAAGAAACTTCCAATAGAACCAGGCTCAGGGAGGAGCAGCCATCTGCCGCAACTGGACAGGATAAAAGACATGTTGTCGAAGAGAGCCAGAGATTAATAACAAGTATGAGCCTGCAGTGTGAGAGCAAAGTGCTCTAATGGGGTGATATGGTACTATAAGGTCATTAAGATAAGATGGGGCCTGATTATTTAAGACCTTTTTTGTGAGGAGCAGGATTTTGAATTCAATTCTGGATATAACAATAGCCTATAAACTTAGATGAGTGACAAAACCTTTCACCCATTGAAAACACTACATCCAGATGAACAGACTCGACCTTTTGGGATTTACTTACCTGGATAATTGAGCATTGGTCAAGACAATAGCCTATGAACATCTGGATAGAGTAATCAGCTACTGGACTTTTACGAGAGGAATGTCCCGTCCTTGCCTGTCTTTGTCAACACCTTGTCAGGTATACACCCTTAGCAATTAAACCCAGGCTACACCCAAAGACTGCATTGCCACTGCCAGGAAAGTTAAGGATTGGAGAGGTGTGTGACTTCTCACAGCAACCAGGTTCTGAAATGAAACCTCCTGGTCAGCCTAGGTGAGGCCTATTTTCATAGGGTTGTCCCTGTGCTTGGGTGGGGTATCTCTGGATGCACCAGTTTTCCCCCACAGGCCAAAGACATACATGCTAGGTTACCTGTACTAGAGTGTGTGGTAGCCCTGTGATCGACTGACAACCTGTCTGTGGCATAAGATGTCATTTGTCCCATGATAGTTGTGATAGACGGTTAAGAAAATGAATGGATGTTTGTTTTTTAACTGAGCACATTGCAAAGCTATGACTCAGATATCTGGAAGGTAGAAATTTGCTAGAAATTATGGGATATTTGTATCCTTGAAGCCCACGAGGTACATTCTACAGTGTCAGCTCTTTGTTGGATTTTTTTCCCCAGTCCTTAAAGTCAAGACTTTCACGTTGTCTGTTTGTCTGTTATGTAGATACAAAGCTGGTTTATTCTTTGGCTTATCCTTGAATGAGTTTTATGCTTGAATGATTCATAGGCTAGTGTTAAGTACAGACATTCCTACTTAAGTAGAAGTACAGACACTTTTGTTTAAAAAAATACTCTGTTAAAAGTACTGATTCAACTTCTTTACTCAAGTAAAAGTGGAAAAAGTACCGGCTCTGAGATGTATTTAAGTAAGAACGTAAAAAATAGCTTTTTGAAGGACATTTCTACCAGCTACTTTTGTGCAAAGCGAACAGAACCCTGTGCTATATTAGTGTAATAGAATTATATCAGTACATGGGAATCCAATCTTTATTTCACTCTAAATTTTACTTACTAATGAATTCAATCACTTATGTAGAACATGAGCAGAAAAAAATAAGGAGAGTCTTTAAAAAATAGTTGCATTATCCGTTACATACATTATAGAGGGTGACTTTGTTTCCACATCAAAACAGAAAAATTAGTACAGTCGTCATGATAATCCGGATGAAAATAATCACAGCTCATAGTAATTTCTATTGTGTGTTCCAGTAGATTTTCGTAAAGTACAGACTGATCAGCTGACCTGTTCTGCTGCTGCTCTGAGGTTTAGTGCTCTGATTCAATAAGATGTAAGCAAATGTTTCATGAGTTGTCTCAGTTGATTTCTATCTTATACACAGATAGTATACTGTTCAAACTATCTTTATACTAGATGATAAATATAAAGTTGATATAAAGGTTGAATTCAGTGAATAAATCCAAGTGTCATCAGCAAAAAATTATATTAATCTGTGCTTATGTAACCTACTATGAACACCACAGCCATTGTGTACCAGTTCAACACAGTGCTTTACTTTATATTCACATAACTGCAAACTAACCTGTCTATGTTTCACAATATGAAAAAACTATTTTAAAAAAAGAAGACATCTTCACATATTCAGAGCCAATATTTGATTAAAAAAAAAAAGAAGTCTTACTTGTAAGTTTATACTTCCAGTGTATCCAATACCACAAAGTAGTCCTTACTTTTAATTATAATCTCTCTTTTGCTCCTCTTCTGTAGGGCTAGATGCTGAAGTGCCGCTTTAACCTTAGAATGGCGTTATGAAATATAACAAAATGATATCATTTTGCCTCTTTCACCTCTATATACTGATAGAATTGTCTTTCACATGGTACTGCTTTGAAAATTGGATGTGTAAAAAGTACAGATATTTGTGTTAAAATGTAGAGAGCAAAAAGAAAATATTCTCAGAAAAATAAATATTTGTAGTATTTCTACTTGTATTTGAAGTTATTTAATTTACAGTATAAATCCACTGTAAATGCTCAGATACAATGACTGGACTGAAAATGAGGGAAAAAGCAGCCAATGTCCAAAGAAAAACACTGTATTATTGAAGAAAACTGCAATAAAATTACAGCAAACAAATACATCTAAAAGGTTTTATTATTTAGAGCGCACAAAAGGTTTTCAGACACTTATGATATCTCAGGCTTTAAAGAGAAATGTGCTCACATGAATAAAAAGTAAAACAATCATAATCCTCTGCATGCTTTTGTCAAAATAAATATCTGTATACAATGTACAACACAAGAGTCTTAAAAACTTAAATATGTATAAATATCGTCTGATACAAAATATACGAAACAACTGAATATCAGAAATACTGAGACCTGTAAGCATCATATAGTTTTTACGTCTAAAATCTTACACAATTTGAGGAATGAGATCCCTCCAAACATCATTCATTTCTTCATGCTGTTTGTTGTGATATCTGCACGACAATGATACGAGGAGGTACGTCACCCGCCAACAATTACTGCTAAAATATCACAAATACTGTAATAAAAGGCTTAACAAGTCAGGCTTATGGAACAATATCTCATTATCTGATACAACATCAGGTCCTCAATCCTGTACTAAGTAAATTCATCCAAAGCGAGCGCACGTCACGTCATTGAGTGGCATCTTCATGTAATATTTCTGTCCCTGAGTGGATTTCAAGACCTGCGGGGCTCAAGTCCATGAGAGAGCTGAGTTAGCATCCTTTGGTTATCGATCACGCTAAGCTGACGAATATAAGTCCAAACGTCAGGGTGGTTCTTGTTGGGCAGTGGTGACTCTGGACCTGATTTAATTGAAAAGATGGGCAGTGTGAAGAAAAAATGTAAGAAAAATGTCTAACTTCATCATATAAAAAAAAATCAGGCAGGGACCTAAAATATTTGTACTGTGCTTTTTGAAAAAAATATTTCTGCTGATTGATTTCATCCAAGCAGTATGGGCAATCAGTAGGACGAGATTAATGGGAAAATGCTGGATAAATGATCAAAAATAGATGTTAAAGGTTCAGCAATACCAATATTATACTCCAATTAAACTTCATGGATCAGTTTTACAGCTTGCTGTCAGTCAGTCAGGTACGCATACTTTTCTCTACCTAGTGTGAGAATATTAAAATTAAAATTTCTTGTTGAAAGACTAGTTGCAAAGACCATTGTGCATTTCTCCCAACGCGCTTTCTAGGAGAATGGTCTCTTCTATTCGCTCTATTCCAACTTGCAGGTTTAAGCTGTATCTAAAAGACATCAAATTAACAGGACATAAAGTCTTTTATTGTTGTTTCTTTATCATACAGTTGTTTGATATTGTGCTTCCGAGATATATTTTGTTTATTTTTTTAAATGTTTAATTTTATCAAGTGTCCCTTTGTTGTATTAAGTGTGACATATGTGAAATTAGTACATTTGAAAAAAAAAAAAGCAAAAATTTGAAACTTACTGAATCTCTGGCTTCTACAGTATCTCACTGTTTTCACTGTGTTAGCTATCATCCGCTGCAAGACAAAGAGCAATGATCAGCAACAAATATCGCCAACTAGTTGAGAAGAACAAAAAAAAGATTCACACCAACTCATAGACAATAATCTGCACAGCAGAACCTCACCATTTTCTCAAAATTGACCAAACTGTCGATAAATGTTTTGTTGCCCTCATGAGTAAATGTCATGTCTAGAAAAAAAAAAGAGGACCAATTGTAAAGTGTTAAAGCTGTTGAAGCAATTCAACAGTGAAACAATTGTGGTCGACAGGCCAAAATGATAAACTGTCATCCAATAAATTGGCCTAACCTTTGATCAACAGTGGCATGAAAGGAATGATGGGAGGTTCCAGTTTGGCTACCGTTAGCCGGTACGCTCTGTGGTTCCTGGACGGATCCTGTGGAGACAGTCATGCTGTGGATCAATCACAGTCTGGACACTAACCTCATACTTTACTCTGATCAGCTGACTTATCTAAAATTTCCCTTTTGGAATCTTCGCAGACAAATGAAGGCCCTTAAAGGAACAACTCAGCTGACAAAAACGGCAGTTTCAACTTACCATCAAGTTTTCAAATTCCACATAAAACTTCTTGAATTTACTGGGAAGTTTCTGCGAACAAAAACACCAGACGAAGGTTTGCTTACAGTTAAGTAATTAATAGTTCTGCAAAGACGTACAGTGCACAAGTACACACCTCCCAGGTTTGACTCAGTCTGCAAACAGCCGGGTTACTCAGGCCCATGATGATAGCAAAGAAGGCATTCAGATTTCTGTACTCCTTGCAGCTTTGACAGGAAACATAAAATTAGGGTGACAAATAAGACAAGCTACAAATTGAACAATGGGGAAAAAATCCACATACTGGGCAGCAATCTTGATAAACTTCTTAAGGAGCTGTACTCGCTTGCTCAGCTGAGGACACAAACACATCTCAGTGATCACCCAAAACTGAATTTCATTGAACCTCCTCAGGAACAGGTCCAGGTTCACAGTGGTTTTCTTCACATATTGTCTCCCGAATGTGTGATAGATGAGTTCAAGCTGCAAGACGCAGAAGAAAAACAACTGATTTTCATGTAAAATAAGTAAGTGGAGTAACTGAATATTTCATGCTAACATATATATTAAGCTCTTCTAATCAGACCCAGTTGCTATTAAATACCTCATGTACACAGTGGAAAAGTTCCCAGTCATAGGAAGTCATGTGGTAAGCCACGTCCTTAGAGCTCATTAACTCAAAGCTGGCCAGTGAGCCTGTAGAGGGACCATCCTGCTCAAGTAAAGGGGTCTACAAAGCATGAAAATACATTACATTTGTAAAACAGAAACTGAAAATTGAATTAGGTAACTACTGTCATTTCTATCAATTTGATGGAGTGTTTAAAGCCAGCTGGTTGGGAGTGTAGAAGAGTTCATAAACATGATGTGTTGGGTGATTCTGGAATAAGATTGATATACTGTACAGCTGGGGTTGGAGCTGCAGGTGATCTACATGTTAATATGGGAGTTTCTCGTGTAAATGTAATTTGTAACACACCAAAGAATCCAACTGGTCCCTCCGACACACAAACAGCCGTCCATTAATGCTAAGTGTGGAGAACACCGACACATCATTGGGCTTAAAGATGGTTTTCTCTGTAAAAGGAAGACCACAACACACAAAGGTTAAAAAAAAAACTAATGGAAAACATTCATTTGTCTACCGCTTTCACTCAGACTGAAAAATAATATCTGTTAGATGGCTTGCCATAAGATTTAAGACTAGGCTTGCAGGTGACCAGCTCCCTATTTAGTTGTTTCCTACTTTTTTCCTACTTTTAGCATGAGGATGAGATTTTCTTGACATTTTCCACAAAACCTTTCCTCTAACAAATTTTTTCTCTACATTTGTCCAAATAATTAGAGAACTAATACCATCAGAATTAACTGGCAATTATAATCTACAGAAATCAACAAGTATTGTCTTTGCAAACATGTTACCATGCTGACATAGATATTTGCTACTGTGTGAAGTATCAAACAACCAGAATAACCTGTCTATGTCTGCATATGCTCTTTTAAAAAAAAAATAAATCTCAAAGTGATTAAAGCCTTAGTTTTGCTGTGTATTTGATAACATAAGACACTACGAAATATTATTAGAAAACACTGCATACATTTTCATTGTTATGCAGATGATACCCAGTTTTATTTATCTATGAAGCCAGACAATGAGAGTCAGTTAAGTTAAACTACAGATATCTTAGAGACATAAAGACCTGGGTGACCTCTAATTCCCAACAGTACAATTTAGACAAAACTAATGCTAATATATTTGATTAAAAAAAATCTTCAAAATATGGTGTTTAACCAGATAATTCCTGTTGATGGCAGTGAATTTGGCACAGTTGCACTGGGACCAGAGATCCATAACTTCAAAACCTGCTTTGCTTTTCATTGGGGATCACTGTGTGTACATTTGTGACTATACAAATAAATATATATATTTAAGGATCCAGAAAACTTTCTGGATGCTCTTTATGAGCTTTGTGATAATCAACTCCAAATAACAGCAGCCTCGGCTTTGTTGACTTGCCACTGGTAAGGAAAGTCCAGGTCAAGTACAGAGGAAGGCAGAGCTGCATTAGTACTTTCTGGCTAAGACAAATATCAGTACTGTAAAGAGCAGCCACTAGAACCAACAGCTTTCTGCTGAATGTAATGAGGAAAACTGAGCTCAGGTTATTTCTTGGGCCACTTAAAGGCCATTCTTTAGCACCTACTAAAGCAGTCTATTACCGTCAGCAAACTCACCGCAAAAGGTCGCACATCATCCAGAATGATTTAATACACCACCCAGCTTTAGCTCTACCTTTTGTCATCTCCAATCATTTGACAAGTAACTGCCGTTGCGCTCACCTCCTGACGAACTGAGGCTGACCAGGAGGAGGTCCTCCGCTGACCCCAGCTTGTCAGCCACAGCACCGATGACCTCCCGGACTGAAGCAGCTACCGGGACCCGGATTGTGGTGTAGGTGTGGTCACAGCAGTAGACTTTGAACAGGACTGAAGGACATTCCAAACAGTACTTTAGTTTGATTAATGTGCAAGTGTCAGGAGGAAGGAAATGTGACAGCAAGAAAAAATATATTCCATAAATGTGTAAGTTCTTTATATTTTTCTGTGCATACTGTTTTGATAGTAAAACAAGCTAGGGGGAGAAAATACACTCCTTTATATGTATTAGCCAAAGGCATAACTTTTGAAGGGGAAGCCCAGTGCCCAGTGCCCAGAAGGTAGGAGAGGCCAACTCAACATGACTATCAAATGCATCTTCTAGATTACAGGCATGCAAATTACAAGAGTTCCACCACATGTCTACATCATGGCTGTATCTTGTGACCCAAATCCTAACTTAATTTATGTAATATACATTTAGCAGGAAATATTTACTTACTCATTTAAACTACACTGACTAAAATTGAGGGACATCACTAACATCATCAGGCTAACCGATGCAACCAAGTAATCATTTGTAATGTTTGATCTGTCTTTGCCACAAACCGCTACTTTCTCCATGTGTTTGTGGAAAGTAAAAGTGAAAGACTGAAACTGCCATGTTTAATTCTATACAAAATATGTGGAGGCAAAAAAAAACCCCACTCCTACTTCTGACAAACACTCTTCACCGAGAAAACTCTGCATGTTGTTATCAGAGATGGGAAGTAACGCATTAGTGTAATCCAATTACTTTTTCAAGTAACGAGTAAAGAAAGGGATTACGATTGCAAAAAAAGTAATTAGATTACTGTTACTTTCACGTAAGCACGCTGCGTTACTGCGTTGCTAAACCTTGATTTTGACACGTGTGTAGGTCAACAGTGGATAACATGGAGTGCGGGAAAGAGTACGACCATGTAGTGTTTAAAGCTTGGAAGTACTGACATTGCTTTGAGTGTGAATCCTTATAAAGTGACAAAAACATTAGCATCTGCTGTACAGTCTGGGTGGGAAAAAAAAAACGTCTTTGTAAGGCAAAAATAATTTGCTCTGTCATACTTGCATCTATTTGAAAGAGTGAGTGTAAACACAAAAATATTATTATATTTTTTGTGCTTGAATATGCAAAAAATACATTTAAATGTTAAACAAATTTCTTCCAGTCAGAAAATGATGCATAGAATTTAATTTTTGCTTGATGCAATGTGCATAAAAAAGATAAAAACTAATAAAACAAGTTTTAAAAGGCGCTTTTTCATTTGATTCAATATTATATGATGGATTATGCAGAAAACTACAACTGGGCTGAAAGGTTTATTGCTAAAAAGTAACTAAGTAATAAAGTAACTAATTACTTTTGATAAGAAGTAATCAGTAAAGTAACAAGAATACTTTCTTGGAGAAGAAATCAGTAATTAGTAACTAGTTACTATTTTCAAGTAACTTGACCAACAGTGGTTGTAATAATAAAGGCATTAAGGAAACCAAAACATCCTCTCATCCATTTTCTTAAACATTTATCCAAATTAGCACAGCTACCACAGAAAGAGAGAGAGAGAGACACCCACAATCTCTCGCATCCTCATGTACAACCAATTCAAAAATCACCAATTAACCTAACAAGCATTTCTTTGGACTGTGGGAGGAAACTGGAGCTCCCACGCATGCATATTCTGCACAGAAAGGCTCCAGCCAGGCAATGTGACAGCGCTAACCACTGCGCTGCCACTAAACAAATTATTTAAATCAGTACAAAGAACAAAAAACAAACTAGGAACAACAATTTTCAGTGTGTCTTTTGGAGATTGGAGAGATGACCTGAAGGATGAGCGGTACCAAATCATCATTCTTCAACAGAAATCATCCTCTGAGTTCATGAGTAGCGCGCCTCAGGCTCCTGTTTCAAAATACTGACTATTGCTATCACTGCATGACTATGAGTGGATTATCTTCTAGAGTCTAAATGAATGTGAATGTGTGCTGGTGTAATGAATCCCAGCTCACTTTAAAACACTGATAAAGAGTTTCGAATAGATGGCTGAATGTGACAGACAACAGCCCAGCTATTTATGTTTCTGATCACTGGAGAGTGGATGTTCGTCCACAACTCACTTTCGTCATTACTCCTGATGGGCTGACGTTTCTGAAGCTTCTCATCTCCCACACTGAAATGCCGCAGCAGGACTTTGTGCTGTGTGGGGATTTTAGGATCACAGTTTAAGTTCACAGACATTTGAATAAACATGAACTTTAATTTGGAACCAAAAGAGTTGGTCTTATACCTTTTTCTGTGAGGATCTGGCATCTTCAGCACTGAAGAATAAAAAAAAACATTTAAAAAGAAACAATTAATGAATCTTTAGTTAAGTTTGATTGTTATCTGAAGGGCATTGTTCCTTTAAATGCTCAGCACTAACCACATACAGCACTTTTCATCCATATGAAAACCTAAACAAAACCCCCAACAAACAAAGCTTTGACTTACTTGTGTTTTACAATTCTTTCCAGTTCAGTTAGTTGATCCCTGAGGGCTGGAAAGGCTTTGGCATCATTAGAAACTGCAATGAGAAAATCCTGCAAAACACAGCAAGCTCTGAGCGAAACAATGATTCAGAAGAACTACTTAAAACTCATTTTGACATAGATTTATTTTAAGTGTTTGTTTCTCTCAAGCACCACATCGCATTAAATTAAGTTAGCATTTCATCAAGAATCATAATAGACACATAAAATCTGAACTGAACTGAAAATACACTGTGCCTGTACTTCATATAATGCAATTGTTACAATTTAAATAAGAGGTTATTTTAATATTCTAATGCCCACATCTATATTAAATGCACATTTAAAATGGCAGATTCAGTGATTTTGATTTTGTGACATGTGTTTGTATATCTATAGTGAGGAGAGAGTGCAATTAAACTCAGCAGAAGGTGCAAACACCTTGCATAACTGCAAAGGTATGTGTTTACAGTTGTAAATAATTAATATCAGCCATGAAACAAGAGATTGGCTGTTTTCATCATATCTGTGATTCTTCTTGGATTTGGACACCATGCACTCACACTCACAATTGATTTTCTATCAATTTATTAGTTATGGTTAGCGGTGGGGCGCTTTCGCTTTATTAAAATATTCCAAAATTGTTATCCAGAATCAAAGAATGTAAGAGGATGACTTACACTTAATAGTTTTTTACTACAGCATATTGATTAGCCACAACATTCTCAGTATTAACTGAAACACACTGATCATCTCTTACAGTGCAGCGTTCTGCTGGACCCACATCGTATCGCTCAATGGCACGTCCTAACAGCAGCCATTTCCCTCAGCAAGATGATCCCACCACACCACAATAAACTGCCCACAAATGGCTCAAGAAAAACCACAAACCTACCCTCCAAATTCCCAACTTTCCCAACCGATTAGGAACACATTTGCAACACAGGAACAAGTCTTGGTCAGAGCTGCAGACGGTTCTGCTGTAGTGTCTATTTTGTACCTATATCAGAGGTTGGAACAACCTTCATATATGTTTAGGCTGACCTCCAGAAACATCACTGAGACATCCTCTTCCTGCAGGTGATCTTTGTGTACGGCAGCCCAGTGCATCACCAGCCAGATCACCCTGCGCTTGTTGTTAAGTGTGTAGTCCAGCTTCTCCTGTTCTGATCCCTGCGAGGCCTGGGCATGGTAGCTGCACAGCAGTTAAAGATTAAAACAATGTAGGTGCAGCAAAGCAGTGAGCTCTGGGTTTTTAGGTTCACAGGAGTGGTAAAGTACATTTAAAAACTTTAGGGAACATAATGCTGAAAGGATATTGGGACATCAACACAGGACACAGCTGACTGTTGGGTAGGAAGACACAGTGCAAGAGCACAAAGTCATCTAAGGCTGAGTCTGTGACAAAAAAAAAGAAAGGCGCTTATGTCAAACACCTGTGTAGCCGGTGAAAGAGAGCATCAAAGAGTGGCATTGGGCCTTGATCCTCGTGGCCCCGTCTGTGTCACCTCTGCCGATGAATGAAAACCATATGTATCCACACAAGCGAGAGTAATTAGATCAGCCCTGTGATGTGTGGCTAATTATAGGCAAGAACAAACGGGTCAGTGCAGAGCAGTCGGCAGAGGACAGAAACAGAGCCGGCAAGGGCGGAGGAGAATATTGCATAGGTGAAAACCCTCCACAATAAACGATCATCGTATCGACAGGTCGTGTTAGATGGCACTAATTTGACACATGGGATGTGTCACGGTGAGCAGTACCTGACTCTGTGAATTGAGAATCCAATCGCATCATTTCAAGGAGGTGCTCCAAAATCTTCTCCGGCGTCCCAGACATTACGTTGTATCTGCAGCAACACAGAATAAAACACACCCTTCACTAATCAAGAAACACTGGCCCTTAATGCTTGATGACACAGCTATGGCCCTCGACTGTTCCTTCAACGTGTGTCTGTGATTGCTTCATTTGATAGCAATCCTATTTACAATCAGTGTTCTTGGCCAGCTGAAGATGAAGGGGAGTCTGGGATAAGTGCCACGAGAAAAGCCGAGGGGAGAAAAAAAATGAGGGGGCATCTTCTACGTGAAGGAGAATAAACACAATCCAGCGTCGGTTGTTTTCATTACTTGATAACAGCATGGCAAGAGGGAGCTACACAAGCAACGCCGTGTCTTCCCCACTCGTGGGCAAGAACACAGTCTTGACACTCTTATGTGTGAGGAGTGGAGTTGATTAGAGGGCGACCCTGAACAAGTAATCGTGACTTGCCAGGTCTTCTTTTTCCCCTAGGAGCAAGGCCATCATAACCATTAATATGTCTCTCTAGCAACTGTGCTGCAGTGACAGATGCCTCTATTAAGATAACACTCGTTGGCTGCAGCTCACAGGATTGCTGTGTGTGTGCTGTCTGCATCTTGTCTGCTGGTCACACTGACTGTTAGCGTCCAGCATTTTTCCTATTGTTCACAAATGTAATCAAGTTCAAAAGTGACCATGAAAGGATGACTCCTATAGCAACCTGGGATAGTTGTGTGATTGGACATTTTTATTTTTTTTTTAAGTTTACACTTATTATTTAAAAGAAAAAGGACAGCTGAAACCATTTTAAATATTTTTAAGTATCAATTTTTCTTTGCTGTTAAATAAAAGCAGCAATTTAATTTATATTGTAACACGAAGACAGTCAAGGATACAGGTTTAACAGACAACGGCCAGAAAGTGCAGCTCTGCACTATACATGCATTAGTGGTGGGCACATTTACTTGTAATGGGAAGAAGAGGATCCCTGGACAGATGTTCGACTGCTGCTGAGGCTCTTCTCTAACACCAGAACGTCCTGACCGTGCTCCTTCAGTCGCACAGTGTTGGCTTCCACATCCTTCACGCGTACGAATAGACACAAACACAGTAATGTATTTACTATGGAGACCACTGACCTATGATGATGTTTCAATTTGTATAGTCATGTGACCTGATCAACCCAGGTCACCTGGCACAGGTCACATTTAAACAGTGTTAAACAGTAGTAACATGTTTACCAGCACAAAAGCAGCTCTGTGACTCTATGAGCACAGTACGAATGATCGGGACAGCAAGACAAATTTTGCAAAAAAGGAGATTTACAGTTCTAATGCTGAATTGGATTTCTTGTTATTTATTTTATTTATGTATTTATCTTGACACAAATTCAAAAGTTCACGTTGATGGAATAAATGATGATGAGACCTGAGCTGTTGTTTGGGATGCATTTAAAAAAAAAAAATTCTCAGCTATTAACATGAGTTTAAATTTGATATGTATGAAAACTAATCTTCATCGGTGAACAGGAAGTTTTTTTTTCCTTTAGATAAATCTTACTTTTTTTTTAAAGAAAAAGAAGAATGTCTTCGTATGGGGATTTTAAAGTACATATTAAACACTTGTTGTACAGAATGAAGGATAAGATGCAGAAATGGCAAACTTTGCTACCCTCATATGAGGACAAAGGTGTAAATGAAAAATGTTATTCTTTAGAAATGTAAAATAGCCATTATTATATGATATTTTAAATTTGTATACATATTTAGATATTTTACTATACATATATGGTTTTAATCATTTTTTTCTTATTATTATCTTAAAATTTAGATGTATTCTATTTATTTTTTTACTCATGCAGTCCCTGTTTAACTTATTTAATAAAGAGAACCTTTATAGCGCTAGTTTGAGGCATGCAATGAGCATATGTAATACTCTAACTAACTGTATCTGTAATACCAGATACTGTATTCCTGTCTAAATTTCAGTGGAATATTTTTTTTTTTATTGGTTGTGTATAAGCATTTTGCATGTTTAATACATTTAATTTGGTTCAAATAAGCAAATGCAGACTATATTTGATTCTGTAAATCAATCACACACCTTTAACCACTTTAATAAAAATAGTTAAGACATGTTATGTCGTTAAAATTTCCAACACTATTACAGCATTATCAGATTTTTGGAAAATCAGTGACTACATGTGTATTTTCAACACGTTCAGATCTGCTGGATCATCACTACATAGTTAATCTAGAAAAAAAATCTCTGCTTCTATATTCTATTTCAAGCAGGAAATTTATGACGGTGTCAGAGCTCCCAGATGTTAGCTTCCACAACGCAAGTTTACATCCACACCTAATTAACCCCAAATCAGTAAAAGAGGTCATTATCAACATATTTCATATTTCGTGGGATGATTGAGCTGGTGGGTGCAAAGGACTGGCATACGATCACAAACGATGCATTAAATAACTTATGGATGCATTACGACATTTTTGCCAACAGAGGGCGTTGGTGCTTTTTCATTGTTAATGAGACGGCATTAAACAGAAACTAACCCTCAAAATCCTGTTAAAGTCCTCCTTGTCGACTCTCAGGAAATGACAGTTGTCCTCTCGCAGGACAATGGAGGCGGCACGGGGGGCGTCGTTGACAAGAGCCAGCTTCCCAAAGTCGTCTCCTTCATGAAGAGTGCAAACAACACCCTGTCCGGGACAGCATACAGATCAGTTACTGAGTGATGGACCAACGTCCCAGTCAGAGCAGTATAATCAGTTTGATGTGTCTAGAATACACATGATGTCATGGTGAAAAATACCTACTTTTCCATAGATGACAACATTGACTGAGCCCTTTAAAATGATGTACCAGGATGTGCCCTCCTCTCCCTGATTGAACACTAAGGGAGAGAAGATTTGATTTCATATAGGCTGTCCTTGTTGAATTAATACTGATTGTGTACTGAGCAAATTCAATCATTAATCAGCATTAACAATGCATCTATTACACATTACTCATTTTATCAGATTACTTACATACTGTTCCTGCCTTCGCATGGGACTCAAAGATCAGCACTCCCGCCAGCTCTCTCTTTACCTGCACAAGCAGTTCAGGAGGATCAACATTAGCAGATGGGTGATTTTACTTTTAGAATAATCCTCCCCAAAGCTGTGTGTTATATTTTCAATGCCTTGCTCATCTAGTGTGTTCGTTGAAGTGTTCTTGGACAGGATTGGTGAGCGAGTGTTTAATAGATAATGCAAGTTTTCATCGTTTTTCTTCAGTTTCACCACTCAAATGGCACCAAAAGGTCTAATGAGCTGAATATGATGTTTTTTTTCATCAGGAGAAAGATACAATTTCAATCTGTGCACAAAGGGAAGGAATAAGATGGTTGCATAATACACGTAAACTGTACTCACGGTGGTGGAGAGGTGTGACAAGGCCTTAATGTGAAGCAGCTCCTCATAAATGATCTCCAAATCATCTGCTGTCCTTTCAGATGGACTAAAAGACAGAAGATTAAAGAATTCATGAAACGAGCACCCGTTTTATTCCTTTGCTGATTTCTGCTTCAGAAGCTTACGGTTTCCTCAGGATCATCCTCAGATGGGCATCAGGCCCGATCTGGGAGAGAAGCATCAAGGTATCCTGTAGCTCCTCTTGGCTCTCCCTTCTTTCTTCTTCAGTGGGGAAAGGGGCATCCTCCTGTTCATCATCCAGAAAGCGGTAAAAAAGATACTTGTCCTGGAAGCTCACCTCCTGGTCCACTGTATCACAGAAACACAGCACAGACAGCAGGCCTTTAATTTCAAGTCACTGAATCGCGTGCTGCACACATGCAGACAAACATCATGCAGAGCCTCACCATGGTTGAGAACACCTTCTTCCAGCAGCACCTGCCACATGCCTACAGCCTGAACGCGAGAGTGGATGCATGAGCTCTGCTGCAATTGCCAGTCAACCAGTTCTGTCCCCACACAACATCGCCTAGGAAAGACAAATGCCTATATGAGCTCCTATGCAAGCCTGAGCAGGTAGGAAAGATCACTTTGATTCTCTGTTTGTTGTGTGTTTTATAAACTGATTACCTTTTTCACAATTTTCCTGTGTTATATTTTGTAAACAGGGATTTGCTATAAAAGACCATTTATGTTCAGCCACTGTCAACAGCTTGTATTGAAAGATAAGGTAAATAAAATTAAATAATAAATGAATACATTCAATGCGTTCATAACAACCAAAATTATGAAGATTTATTAACATAAATATCACTGATGATTGGCAACAAACTATAAACACAACACTACGCGATATAAGACGTGGTGAACATTTACATTTACACATCAGGCAAACACAGTTCGACATTATCATTTGTTTGAATTCACTAATGATATTTACTCACCTTTTAGCCTTGTAGAGAAATATCTGGTTCTTTTAATGTTTAATGCTCCACTATTTTCACCAGATAAATCTACCTGGCTGCCATTTACTCTGAAGCAGTAGAAAGAAAAAGTATGTTTACTGGCTTTTTTTGCACCTGTCAGTCCAAAATAAGCTCCAGACCATGTGGTGGAGCCTATCCTAGCTGTTACTGAAGGGAGAGGCAGGTTGGCTAACACAGAGAGAAAAAAAAAAACATTCACACTCACTCTCAAACCTATGGGCTATTTAGTATCAACAAATAACTGTGGGACTGCAGGAGGAAGCCGGAGTGCCCGGAGAGAACCCATGCAGGCACAAGGAGAACATACACACTCCACACAACTTAGACCCCTTGTAACCCACTGCTTGGGTTTTCACAAGACCAGACTTGTGATGTTAGATACTGGTATAAATCCTTAATTTTTTATTTTATTTTTTACTGCTTTCTTTGCTTTTTAAGAGTGACTAAAATAGAAAAAAATAATAAATACATTGTGTCTGGCTGTTTCCTTTAAAAAGAAAAGGGTACCAAATGAAACTTATGCATAAGTTCAATAAGGAAGACCTATGGTCTCACATCTTTCTGTTCCCAGGTCTTGCTGAATAAATGTAAACTTCACATCACTTTCACTTTCCCAAGCCATCACGCTGTTTGTGACATCACTGGTTTGGTCCAATCATCTTTCTCCTGGCCTTCTTCAGGCTAATTCACACTGCATACTTTAAATCTCACTGAGCATCTGTCATTCTCCTTTGCAGACGCCTTCATGCAACCCACCTCCTCCCCATCACTGCCTCTCATCACTCAGGCTCCGTTCTTCATCTCCACCAGCAGCGTCTAGACTGCGGGGGGGTCCTGCTCTATTCCCTATCACTGCTGGGCTTCTGTCAACGTATAACCACCAAATACCGCTGTCTAAAATTCTCTGCATCAATAAATCATGTTAATTTCTGTCTAATGATCTCTCCTTATTAAACTAACCTGTACGTCTTCAAATGGTACTTCCTGTCTCTGATCATGTGAGGCGCCCTGGAGAGGATGGCGTTCCTGAGAATCTGGCCTGCACGGAGGATCTCCTCAGAAGGGACCTGCCCGGAAGAATTTCAGTTAAATCTCAGGACACTGTGAAGTCCGACTGAGTGCAGTGATTGTGTTTACTACCTGAGAAAAGCATTTAGGGTGGGGTTTGGCTGGACTTTCAATGAATGAATTCTGCAAAATAAAGTAAAACATAAAAAAAAAAATGAGAGGAGGTGAAATAAAATGCCTCATGCATGACACTGAAACTCAGGCTCTACTGATGGCATTACACTAAACCTCACAGAAAGTGGGTGAAACTGAAGGTTCACCCAAGAACAAAACAGTCCAGTAATTTGTGATAAAAGATATTGGAAGAAACATCGTGTCAGAGCGACAAGTCCAGTCAGATGTTTTTCCTGTCACAGGATGTCATCCTCGCTGCTACTGCATGACTCACAGCTGACATTATGATTTTATTGCCTTCAAATTTGATTTTTATTTCTTTCCATACTGTTCAGTTAGCAGAGTCTTGACTGATGGATTCAGTTGCTTTAATGGGACACAGACACTGGGAATTACAATATGGGAGTGTTTTCTGTTTTGTTGTTGTTGTTTCTGACTTTTTCAGCTGAGGAAGACCATGGGGTGGGCTGCAGGACTTTGACATTTAAAATGCATTCTGAATGCATCAGAGAGCAGTGCAAGTCATGCATTTATGTGAAAGCTTTAAAGCCTCATCATTTATTTACAAGGCATTTGACCACTCAGTTGCCAAAGAAACTGGGCTTATTTATATATGTTAAAATAAATTAATTCTGTCTTTGTTGATTACATAACAAGAATGTATGCTTTCAGTTTCTCTTTTTATGTAAGAAAGAAATTGTGATGTGGCCAAACACCATAAGTGAACAATGCACGTAGCTCCATAAATCTGCTGTAGTGCAGCGTTATCAACTCAGTGGTCAGGAAACGACAGCAGGAGAGGGGACAGGAACTGTTCTGGATGGAGACGAGAAATCCAGTCACTGTGTTTATATTTAGACCAACTTTAAACAAACTTCACATTCCACACTTATTTCTGTGTCCTACCGAGGAGGTGGGCAACGTACAGGATGCTGTTACGACCTTCTAAAATGAAAAGGTTTCATACTAAATAGAGACAGAGGAATTACCTTATTCAGAGGTTTGGAGACAACAAACGAGTTGTTGCTTATGTTCTCTTTGTCGGGCAGTTCTGGTAGTGGGAAAAAGAAAACAGAATGTAGAAAAAGACTTTATAATCACTGACATGTCTACTAAAATTATAATTTAAGCACACAGACAAGAAGCTTTATTCAAATTTAATCAAATTTACTATAAAAAAAGAATCCTTGAAAACACATTTTAAGCAAAACTATTTTTTTAAAAAACGTCACCTATACTGTATGTGTTCTTTTAGCATTTCTAAATCCAAACTTGTATCTTGAATATTCAATGCTTATTTTTTATGCTGAATAATTAGGTTCCTCCATAGACTCTGTAGAATAAATGTCAATGGTTTGAATGTAAGATGGTGCTGGCTTGCATTACTATACTCATCAGCAGCTTTGTTAGATATCACTTCCTTTCTTTTTGTTGTACCACCCTGACTGCACAAGTGCCTTAATTCTTAATTCTTCTTTATGGCATAGATTCAACAAGGTGCTGATTTTGTTTCTTATTGACATGATAGCATCACACAGTTGCAGCAGATTTCTCGACTGCACATCTATGATGTGACACTCCCGAGGCCGTTTAAGTGCAGTGAACTCAAGAAACCAGTTTGAGCTTTGACACATGGTGTGTTATTCAGCTGGAGGCAGCCATCAGAAGATGGGTACACTGTGTTCGTTAAAGGATGGAGATGGTCAGCATCAACCTCATGTGGCTTGTGCCAATTTCAAATCCTACTGTTCAGATGTAGCAACAGAAATCGAGACTGTGCAGAGTAGAAAACATTTCTTCCAGTGTTCCACTTTTGGAGACATTGTGCAAACTGTAACAACAACCTTTATTTGTCACATACACAAGCATACAGAGTATAACATGCAGTGAAATGCTTGTGTCCAAGCTTGGTTTTAGCATGGTCTAGCCAGGACCCTTACTGGATACCGGGCGGGAATCAAACTTGCGACTCCCGCTCCAAAGGTGTGTAGACAGCATTAAGCAGTCTGGCCATTTTCCTCTGGACTTTGGCTTCAACAAGGCATATTTATGAAGAGAACTGCCGCTCCCTGGATCTTTTCTCTTCTGCTGATATTCTCTGTGAATCAGCAGTGTAGGTTGTGTAGGAATCAGCAGATCAGCAGCAGCTGAAATACTCCAACCAGTCTGTCTGGCACCAACAACCACACCACATTCAAGCATGCTTAAATCAGATTTCTTCCCCATTCTGATGCTCAATTTCAACTTCAGCAGGTCGTCTTGAAAATATCTACATATCTAAAAGTGACTTTTTTTTCTGCTCTACATACATTGTGCAAACAATTGTCAAAAATGAAGAAAAAAAATAAGGGCAAACTCACTTTTCCTAGAGGATGGAAAAATGTTTACATCCTAACATCTTGTGAACAAACTCCATACAAAGTTGCATTTACAGTTGACATCATGGTTTCTGTTTAATATTAATCCTTTAAAAAATTAATTTCCCCAAAGTTCTCCTCACCACAAGTGCAAAAAAAGTGAAAGACACTGAAAGCACAAACATCTTATATAACCTACTGTACACGTAGTTCAGCCCGGAGGATTTCTGCATTTAATTGAAAGCTTCAGTAGCAGAGAGGGACATTGCATTTCATACTAACATTAAAAACACATACCACCTTCGCACGGCTTTAGTATGAATTATATTTTTCATGGTATGTATTTGTATAGAATTTATGCAACTTTACAGAAGTTAACACAACTGCCCATCATTTTGTTTGCAAAGCTGTCCTACCAGGCCATTAATTCATCCAGGAATGTAAAGTGAAAGTTAAACCAAGTGTTGGTCATTTGCCAGGAAAAAAAAAATGCTGTTTGATTTTTCAGCAGAAATATGTTTCACTGTAGCGGCAAAACAAATGCGTGCTTGACTGGAGTGAAGGAAACAATGCTGACCTGTTAATAACACAATGATGTAAAAGCACACTGTAAGAAAACAATTCAAAACATGTTTAATTCATTTGATTTGCTGTGACAGTAACAAAGCCGCTGAACCTGTGCACAGGAGAGTGTTTCAGCCTCAAGCCACTGGTGCTTGTGTGACTTATGTCTTTCTGCATCTGTTCATCAAGTTCAGGCTGTAAAACTGCTCAGTACTCAACTCTATACTGCAAAAATCCCCAGCTCCTATAGTACTGCACCAAAGCATGCAGCAGCAAAGAAGGCTCATCCACTTGTAAAAGCTACAGTAGTTAATCAAATCCTAGCTTTAGGAACTATAAGTTTGAGCTTGGGAGTTCTTTATACGAAAATCTTTAAAAAGCATTTTCTTTCAAATATGTCCATCATCATTAAAAATACATAACAATATACAGTGACCCCAGTGTTGGTAAACCAGCAGACTGTGGATTTATGGACTGCGGTTCATCATTTTTATGATACGTGACTTTGAAGCAAGTTAAGTGCTCTGTTTGAGCAAAGCAAAGTCAATATTGAGTTAGCTTGCAACAGAAAAGCAGAAATGATAGTATCAGCCTCGACACAATGCCAGAGGAAGGTTCCAACAGTAATGGAGTTAGTCAGAGGGAAATACAATAATAGATCCTTTTTGTTCGTACGAGCAGAAAAATTAGTTGTTTGTAAAAACATTTGTAAAGTCAGAGGAGCCATTTACTGTAAAATGAAGAATTTTTTTCTTCATCTTGATAAACTCAGAAGACAATCAGCATATTAACACTGAAGTAAACTGAATCAACGAGGACGGCATGACAGTTGAGCAATTAGGAAACACATTTGCAGTGAGTACGTTTTTTCTGCCTGTACTCTTGCTCCATTTCATTTAGAGAAACGGAGCTGCCCTTTCTCCAAATGTCCAGTCTCTCTACATCTTCTACCACAAAAATGTATAAAATATCATTTTATCAAAGCTAGGCTTCATCTTGGCTTTAAATCTTATAGTGATATAAAAGCTGCTGAAAGCAAAACAAATCTACAAGCTTTTAAGACTATAACCATCTGCATAAGCTGAACGCTAGGATGGGACTTCATTCAAAGTTCAGTGAACGCCTCAAAATCACAGGACAGGCTGTGATTTTGGGGCATTTGTTGATTATGGTGACGTAACTGCTAATACTAACTGACACAGTTAGGAATGAAATATGTAGTTGTCACTTACTGTCCGCGTTACAACCGCTTTCCATGACACCATAAGGTGGGGCGAGTAGTCCAGCCATCCAGTGATGATATTTCTATAAAAATAAACGCACATACCAGTTAAACTCATTAATAAAAAGAATATTTACTGTAAAATAAATTGCACAAAAATATAACCAGGTTACAGACATCAACAGGAATTAGCACAGTGTATCTATGACCATTTTTACTGCATTTTGGGGCTACCAGTGAAGCTTTGCATGATTTGAAGCTAAAAATAATTCTTATTTATCTTATACTGGGCTTTGAGGTCGTCTCTACAGCCACTGTCTGAAAAGAGCTGTTTTAGCTCACGTCCTTCCTCTCTTTAAGTCAACTTTCTTTCTTACGGTTGGCTTTTCTTCTGCTTATCCAATTCAGGGTCACAGTTAGGCCGGAGCCTAGGGCAAAAAGCGAGGCGCACCCTGGACAGGTTGTCAGTCTATCATAGCGTTAATGCTCACAGAAAAACAACCATTCACTCTTATTAACCTAACGTGCATGTCCTTGGATGGTGGAAGTTGGAGCTTTTCAAACTGAAAGTCTCCAACTGGTTGGTGGATTTGGACCCAGCTGTGAGGTGTTGGTGCTAATTGTGGTGCCCAAAGGGATGCAGTGAAACTATGGGCACTTTGAGTCATAAATAGCTAAAAGTGAACTGCATCACTTTTCACTACAACAGCTTATGTATCAAAAGAAATCAAATAAAGGCATACAGGTGCAGTCAATCCATGATGATTACAACAAAACTGAAATTAAAATATCCTCTTGATGGCCTTTATTTAGCTGCTTCTGACTCGTCAAGGTGGCTGATGATTGATGGCAGCAAAAAGATCACAATAACTGGAAAAATACTTAAATCTGTCTCAGGAATCACTCTAGGACTCAAAAATCAATACTTCTCAAATGTTTTAGTTTGCATGTTCCGTATCTCCCTCTTTTCCAGCATTTCCCATCTCTGCCTCTCATTAATGTGTCGTCTAACAAAGGCAGCACAAGAGGAATAGAAATCACCCCCACTGTCATCACTTGTCTCTAGGCTATGTGGATTTTTAAAAAAGTCAATGAGGGTTTCGGGTGTCTGGTGATATTTCATTCTCATTAGTCCTAACATGCAAATGTAAGAACGGCTCAGTGAATAATTATTAATAATAGGAGAAAATCCCATACAAATACCTCCTGTGTGTTACATATTTCTTTTTGCCAGCAAGTACACATCCATTAATGCTGTTCCAACTGCAGAGAGCCACAGAACAAGCACAGCAAGACAATACAAGTGTACTTCCCTCATACCATAATAGTGTCCTGAGGCAGCACAGATATTACATAATGAACATCATACTGCACCCATGCACTTACAAATGCAATGTTTATGACACTGGAGCACTAATAGGACACTCCAACAGTAACCAGTGAGACAGTTTTTACCAAATTCAGGGAAAAAAACACTAAAAAGATTGGTCGTCTGCCCATAGAACACCAACTTCATCATTTAATTCCAAATTATTTCTGTGGTTTTTAAACTAACACTGTTAGTTGAACGAACTGAAACTTCAGAAACTGCTGATCTGCAGGGATTTTCCCAAACAACCATCTCTAGACTTTACAGATAATAGTCTAAAAAGATCCAGTGAGCAACAGTTCTTCTTTGAGCCAATAGGAAGGCAGCAGTAATTCAAATAACCATTTTTAACATGCAAGGTATACAAAAGAGCATCTCTGAAAGTACAGCAGGAGATCACATAAGGTCCGTATCCATGTATTAAAAGGCTGGATATGATCCATCCTTTTATAATCACAGTGTATATACATCTTCTGACGGCTGATGGCACCAAGTTAATGTGCCATGTCACAAAATTCTGATTCACTCAGACTTGAGTATGATGAGGATCCACCACATCCCAATGTGGTGGATCCTCATCATGCCACAAAAAAGTAAAGCATTTCTGAAGACAAAATTGGGTTGAAACTGATACTAAAATGGTACAACTAATAAAGCGTCCAATGAGTGTACATTTGTTATTGTATTTTAAACCTTATCACTCTATATTTTAGAAGAGAAGCTGCTTAAATAACAAGATCTGCACTCATAAATACCAGCTAAAACATCAGATAATCTGATAGGATTGCAAACTAATGCAGTATTTTAATTTTAAAAGTATTGAATGCCCATTTTAGTTTTTCCTACAGAACACCATTTTCCTAAAGTTCTTGACAATTTTTTAATGGCGCATCTGATATATGCTATAGCTGATTTTCTCATTTCTTACACACACACAATCCAGCTCCCAGAGTCACTCACTATAATCCATGTTTATATGTCACTCCAACAGAACTGATTGTTAAAATTATATTTTCTAAATAGGAATTTGCCAAGTAGATTGGCAGCTCAAGATTAATATGGAGTGAAAGACGGACAAAAACTGATTATGTGCTGCAGCAACTGCATACTAGGTCAATAAAAAGCTGATTGAGGACCACTTAGTGCAAGACCAATTCTCCCTGCCATCCTATCTTCTGGTCAGTGGAGACTGAATGAAGGCAAGAACTCTAGAACCCTTTGTTCCCCAGATGGCAGCATACTCAGAGGTCATGCTTTAAACTCAATTCTGCACTCTGAAGTCAGTTAATCACATAAGCAACCCCTCAGTGGCACACAACCTTTTCCCTCAAGCCTTTTAGATATACCTCAGTGGCCTCCGGTTTTAACTTAACTTGTTGCTCACCAAGATACTAAAAGATATAAGGTCTCCAAGCTCCGATTTTAATGTGGTGCTGTAGAGTGGTTGTGAACAAGCAAAACAAGATATTTCATTTTCAGTTAATCAATGCAAAAGCAGTGATTCAGTCAGAGTCCAGCAATTCTATCAATCTCAGCTGACAATTAAAAGATTTAGGATTAGGGAGGAGCACTTAAACTGAGGCACGCATGAACAAATGAACTCAATCCCTCTGAGCCAATAAAGCCACGCTCCCCGAGGGACTGAATCCAGCACGCGGGATGGGAGCGTTGTTTTCGAGGGGGATTAGGACCGCTGTCAGGTGTGTAAAAAGCAATCAGTTTCTATTTTATTCGTAGTGACGTCTCTGACTCTTGTGATGCACAACACAATATTTTCTGTAGGGAATTGTTTTAACACCAGCCCACTGTAACCTGCCATGTTTTCAGGACAGTCTAACCTTTTCCCTGTATAAAAAAATTTATTTTATTTAAAATATCAGGCATGTGTTAATAAAAAATTTTAAGTCATTAAAAAAAAAAAAGAAGTTTCTCACTTGGACGTCATTTTTAATCATGATTCTTCACTCAGTTTCTTCTGGTTAGGAACTTTTATAACATACAAACTTGATAATATTCTCAAGTTTGCGTGTGCTCTGTTAAGAAACAGTAAAGCTTCATGCAGATTCGTTTACCATACTGCAACGGGAAGATTCAAATTCTTATCCCTTTGTAACAAGTTAAATGAATAGTTAGACAGTTGTATTTTTTTATGTATAAACATTTATATTTGATTATTTTCCTTCAGAATATTTTTTACATTCTGTTTTCTTAGCGAAACACAACATAAAACAATCTAGTCGGCATCTTCTGGAGAAAATTTGCATTTATAAGCCATCAGAGGCATCAGAGAGGCACCAATGTCGTCGAGGCGTACTTCCTAAAATGTCAAACTGCTGCTTAACTTAAATGAATCAGTCTGATTATTCACTCACTGGCCTTTATCGCTCATCCAGATTAGAAGATTATTAGAGCATCAAATCAGCTCACACGTCAACTAGACTGGTTAAAACTGCAGCTATAGTACAATTACTTTGATAAGTAGATTTGGCACGAAAGTCATTTCTGACATTACGCACTAACAATTTATGAGGCTTGTTTATTAAGATGTCTAAAAGTGCCTGGAATGCTCCTCTGAAATGCTAAATCAAAAATTGATTTCTTATTAAAATAGCAACTACATGTACTGCTCTGTGGTCCACCAGCTCGCACTCATCTGACTCATCAGACTCATCAAACTCGCAGTAACCCTACTCAGCCATCCCTGCCCAGTCTAACTGTGCCTTTCAGACGTTAACGTCCTCCTAATACTGATTTAGTGCCAGCTCAGATTGTGCCTTTCTGCTGATTTATTATCCGGTTGTTGTAAATAAAGTTCTTAACTTTGTTACGCAACTTGGATCCAGAAATTTTTAACCATGACAACAGGGTCACTAATAATACTCAGGTAGGCTGTGGCCTTTAAATGATGCTTGTTTGGCACTTGGGGGCGCATACAGCGCTACACCATCTGCAGCATGAACCGCTGCATCACAAAGTGCATGCTTTCATGTTGTTTACAACGAATTATGATCCTGCTATCCAAATGTTGTAACAGAAATGCTTTTCTAATCTTCCAATGTCCACGTTTGGTGAGCTTGAATGAATTGTAACTTCACTTTCCTGTTCTTAGCTGACTGGAGTGGCATCCTGGTCTGGTCTTCTACTGATGTACTCATGCTTCAGGGTTCGATGTGTTGTGCTTAAAGAGATGCTCTTCTGTATACGTTGGTTTTAAACGAGTGTTGCTGCCGAGTATTATAACATTCCTATCAGCTTGATGCAGTTTATTCATTCGCCTCTTCAAGTCCCTGTTAGGACTCACAGGCAGCTCAGAAAATAACATCCACACTTGTACTTGTGCTGATTCTGACAGCATAATGTGCAAAGCATCAATTAGAAAGACCACATAAGATATGCAAATCAAATTATCCTTCACAGTTTGTCATTAAGTCAGCAAGCATAATGGATTAGTCAGCCCACAGTGTTTGATTCAACCCTTTGTCCAAATGAATGGCTGTGTTATTTCCATGACTAAATTCATGAACTTTTGCTTAAAGCAAATCAGTGGTTTTACAAATACTTCACAATGAAGAACAGTGCTGTTTAAACTCTTTAGATCTATTATCTATAGTTGTGCTTTTACTCCGAGCTTTCGACTCCAACAGCGAGCTCGTTCTCATTGCAATTTGTGAAATATTTATGAAATATAGGGTTTTTGTCGTGCACAAAGGTAAAAACCAAACTTAACAGTGAGTGAAATTGAAATGCAATTGTTAAAATGAATAGGAAAAAATGGATGAAAATAATATACCCATATTTAATTTATTTACACCACAGTGTCTTGGATGAAAGTCCTGTTACACCATGTTTTGATTTTTATGTCCAAAACTGTAAATAATTGTAAATAATAATTTCATAACTGTGTTGGTTTGATCTATTATCAATTTAACTCAAAGAGCAGCTTAAAAATGTCCCCTTGGCAGCCTGAAGCATAGAAATGAGGTATAAACATGCTTTAAGAATATAAATTTACTCATTTGAAGTAGCATCTTCAAAGCTGAACCCAGAACAGTAAATAATAAAAAACAATGTTCTTGAAATTTCTGAAAACAAAAGGTTAAAATGAAAACTTTCCACCTTCATTCTAATAACACAGATTAATATTAGTGAAGTCAAGCGATTTAACAAATTTTGCATCATAGTCTAAATTTAGCAGCTCAGCTGACCCAAAGAGGATCCCCACTTTTATTTTTTTCTATTTTAAGTGTAATATCTAATATTGTGATTACACTATGATTGCTTGTTATGCAGTAAGAAACATGGACAGTCATTAGTGCACATCTGACTTTCTTTTAAAGAGCCAAAATGTTGATTTGCACTTGCTCATCATTTGTTAGGAAGGATCCAACCAGAAAATGTCACAACTATCCAAAAACAGTGTTCAAAGTGAGGGACGAGCCACGTAAGTGTCACGTTAGCTAGGAGCGTGTAAATATTGTTGAATCTGAAAGATCAAATGAATGAGGCTGGAAGTGCTCTTGTACATCACTTAACCCTGTTCTCTTATGGTATGTAATTTTATTTTTCCACATGTATTAAAGAACTATGAAAATTGCGAAATAAGCATCTGATGCACAAAGCAGGTATACTATAAAGAGATGACAGATAAGTTTTTTATTATCTTTGTCATAACAGCAGATCAGTGAAGCTATTAACCGAGTCGTCTCAGTTCCTTCACAGTCTTTCACGCTTGAGTACGTTACTGCGTTATGAGCATCACTGTGCATGAATGCACGCCTGTATTTTGAATAAATCACGAGAGATTACATAAGCAAACGTAGTGCAAACTGTTCTGAAAGTATTCAGCGGTTATTCTGAATATTTATAGGGATGCTTTGAGTTAAAGGGAAACAATTTAGGGAAGACCCTCCGAAGAGCTTCATTTCTGTAGTAATAGTTTTTCTTCAGTATGAAACTAAATTCAAACCATGAGGCAGGACTGAAAAAACAAAATATCAGTCCTGCCTCATGGTGTTCATAATGTTCAGTTAAAAAGTTAAACTTTTCAACTGAACATTCAGGTTTCCGTCATATTTCTAAATTTGCCCTGGTAATTACAAGGTAACTATCCTGCAACTTGAAAGATTGTGCATACATTTTAAGCATTTTTCATTTCTACATTTTATTTCTAATGCAACAAATCAATTTTATTGCTGGAAAGTTTTGCAAATGTTACCTAAAGATGCTACCAGAGTCCCATGCAGCCTGCTACTGAAACCTTCGCCAATCTCTCTTAATCCAGATGTTGGCAAAGACTCCAAGAATGTATGTCCGATTTTCAGATTTCCAGGGTATCACGCAGTCAGTCGCAGGTCACAGTCAGCATGGTCCATAAGGATCCAGCAACGCCCTCAAACTGCTCTCAGAGCAGTGCGAGAAGACCGTGTCAGCCAGAGAGCTCAGCAGTGTGCCAGTCAGCTGCTGACTTCTTCTGAGCAGCAGTTGCTAGGTGATTACTCAACTCCAGTCACTGAGCACACGGGAGAGCATGCTCAATCTCTCTCCCTCTCTCTCTCTCCCTCTCTCTCTGTCACAAGCTCAAGCTTATCTATTCACACAATACTGCTCATTTTCAGCATGGCCACCTTCATAAAGCAAGAGCTAAAGCAAAGTGAGGCCAGTCACACACAGGATGTGAAGACTAATGATCAGGAAGATAAAACTGACTGTAATGAACTGCAGATGTGCCAATCAAAGCCAAATTGTGGTTTGATTTTAATTTTGCGTAAAGTCTAAAAATGCATATTTGGATGTTTGTCTTGGGGGTTTGCACATTATGTTGTGTTGTAACTGGGAAAGTACCACCCTGCTTGTAGTTTGTCAGGTGTTTGATATCTGCCATGGTTTTTACTGATATGCTATATATATACACTTCAATATACTTCAATCTTTGCTTGATCAATGTTAAGATATTAAACACTGAAATAATTGAAAAGTACTGTAGAATACCAAGAAACTATGAATACTAGGGCTGCCACGATTAGCCGACTAGTAACGATTACGTTGACTATCAAAATCGTCGACAACTAATTTAATAGTCAACGACTAATTTAATAGTCGACGCGTCGTTTGAAGCTTTATAAGATCCCAAAAGACGGGAATAAGTAGTAGGATTTAAGAGTGTAATAACAGACTGAAACAGAAGATGGCAGCACTGCATGTACAAGGATGCCAGCTGCCGTTAAACCCCGAAGAAGAAGAAGCTGTGTCCCAGAATTCATAGCGCGCCCCTGCTCAGTTTTCAACAATGGCTGTGGCTAGTTAGTTTTAATATTACTCTTATTATTCTTTCTGGGTCACAAAATAAATGTTTAACATATTTTCAGACAAGAATGTAGCTGTAAAAAAACCCTCAAATATCTGCTCAGTTTATCAAGACCCCACATATTTTCAAAAGCGCTCCAACATTTTCGGAGACGTCTGTTACCCGCCAGCTCGATAGCTAGCCGGGGTTCAAGGCTCACTATAGCCGGTGAGAACACCGGACTCCTGGCAAAACGTTTTCAAACCCACCGCCGTCTTTACTACTCAGGTTAAACATGATATACAAGTCACTTAGATAACTTAAAAATGTTATTGTTTGGCTTTTTTTTAGTATTTTATTTGTTCCTGAGTAAATCGGTTTGGCTGAGATTAAAGTTATAGTTTTCAAACAGCTGAATAAACATCAAGCAGACAACTGATTATCAGAAGTGTGAGATGGTCGAGAATATACTCCGGTGTCCTGTTATATTTTAGATAGCAAGGAGCAGACGGCTGAGTTATTAAACTTCACCGAAACAATCTGCAGATTTCATTAAAATTTAATAAACTATCATCTTGTCTTTATTTTTAGTTAGCACATACCTTAAACACTCAAAGCTGTAAGCTAATGATAGTTATATAAGAGCAGATGCATGCTGGTGCAATAAGCTGTACGTTTTACGTCCAATGGATGCAT
>VURO01048363.1:0-12968 GCA_015108175.1 Pelvicachromis taeniatus
ACAAATTACCTAAAGATATAGCGGCCGTGTGCTCACGAATATATCGATATGTTATCTTACCTCTCGAAACACAGGACGTCTCCACATTTAGCCGTTTCCCCTCTTCCAGCAGATCTGAAGGGTGCTGAACGCATTTCTGATAGCGGGTTATCGGTCCGTTTATTTAAACAGTCTCCACATTTAGCCGTTTTTTTCCAGGACGTAGCGCCCCCGTCTCCACATTTAGCCGTTTTTTTCCAGGAAGTAGCGCCCCTACGTCACCACGTCCGTGCGATACGTCACCACGTCCGTGCGGCGCTACGTCACCACGTCCGTGCGTCTATGATGGTGCATTCAAGGCCGCTCGGAATTGCGACACTTTGACGAGGGCCATTGGTTTGAATAGAGAAAAAACGATCATAAAAACGTTTTTATCTCGAAAAGTATCCCAGTATAAATTACCAGAAGATATAGCGGTCGTCAGGGGATATAGCACGATGTTCTAAAGCATGAACGGTGACAATAGGACGAGCAATGTAAGCCAAGTTGCGTGACAAAGAACAGAGCAACTAGTTAGGATAATAAAGAATAAAGAATTCCATGGATCTGTGGCTCTCAATAGGTTGGTGCTGTTTCACAACAGCATCCACCCAATGATGGTACAACGTGACACAGATCAAAGAAAACACAGGGCTTAAATACACACCAGAGTAATCAGGGAATGGGAGATAGAAGGGAAACACAGCTGGGAGAAATCAGGCCTAACGAGACAAGGGAAGCAAAACTATACACACTGACATGAGACACAGGCCGTTTCTCAATCCTAAGTACAAGAGTCCGGACTCGCGTTCTAGGCAAGTCCGGACTCCCTCGCGTTCTCGACAAGACCAGACTTGCCGTGAACGCGAGTCCAGACTCTTGTACTTAGGATTGAGAAACGGCTTGTGTCTCATGTCAGTGTGTATAGTTTTGCTTCCCTTGTCTCGTTAGGCCTGATTTCTCCCAGCTGTGTTTCCCTTCTATCTCCCATTACTCTGGTGTGTATTTAAGCCCTGTGTTTTCTTTGATCTGTGTCACGTTGTACCATCATTATGTAAGAAAGACTATAGCGCTTGAAATACAAAACAGAAACCAAAACACTAGTAATCATAAACCATGATGAAATCACAGAATAATAATGATGATGATGATGATACAGAAAACACTGATCCAGGAGCATGACACAAACAGGTGAATAAACTTTGCAGAATAACCACGCATCATCACTACTGCTTCCTTATGAACCAGCTAGACGAGATCATCAGTTGCAGGTGCGTGATTGCCACCAGGTGCGTGCATCAGAAGATGCAAACTCCTCCCATCCTAACCATGCACATAAACTGGCATATGTTCACACACACAGCGGTGAAAGAGTGAGAAGGGAGACAGACTAAAACAAATCACAAAATTGCAGGTCACACGGCAAGGACCTGGGGAACCATGACAACCATTGAGATTTCAAGCACGCAGAATGGAGGGTGATTGGCTCAGAGATGGTGGGAAAGAAAATGATTGGACTAGAGCAACGATGTCAAAATTGAGTTTGAAAGTGTGGGAAAGTGAAGGTGATTTAAAGATGAACTAGCAGCCCAACACTCCAGAAAGCAGGCAGATGAGTGATTACAGATCTTCCTACACACAAGCTTCATCTTAAAAAAGGTTTCCATGGCCAAGCAACTCATATATGTGTAATGTGTAGGTGGCTCTGTACTTTTGTCCATACAGTGTTTATGCAAATCTTTGAAATCAGTTTCCTTTACAGTATAATGTATTGCATTAAATGTATAGATATACATGAGTAGATGTCTCATATTTTATTCTAAATCAAAATTTCAACAAAGCCAAAGTTCTTAAGTTGGGTCGGGACACGTCAAAGCTTAACCTTAAGGTCACAGAACAGCATCAGCATTTAAGATGAGCAGTAGCTTTGCATATCTTCAGTAGGCCTTGCAGGTCATCAGAACTTGGTTTGCCTTGGTAGCCAAGCCCTTGATTTGTTGACTCACAGATTACAGACTGGGCGAGGGGGTTAGGGAAGAGGGTTAGATCAAGAACTTTGTTGAAATCTCACTTCAAGACCTTTGTTAATGGCATTTTATTGACATGTAATTGCTTTAATTTGTTCATCTTTTTTTTTTTTAATTTGATGAATGTTTTTGTTTGTACTTTGTCTCTGTTATTGTTTATTTTGTATTAGCAAATTATGAAGTACTATTTCCCTCTGGTTTTAAAAGTAATGATTTACTAGCCTGCAGCTATCTTACTCCTGAGAGTGAGCTTACAGGTCAGTATCTAATAAGTTGTCTATCAATTTCACAAAAAGAGGCTAAATGTTGACACACACTGGTTACATAAACTCTAGAAAAATGTTTATCCAACATAAAACATAAGTGTTTTGATTGATGGCATTCAAAAATGTATATTTAAAATGCAGAAATGCCCAGGAAAGTGTAAATATAGATTTCCTTTATGAATACTAAAGTAAAATATATCACGTTCATTTTTAAAATTATTTCTTCCTAAGCCTCACATTAGAATATATTTGAACATACCTTTGCTAAGATAAAAATGCAAAATTATTTGATTTACTCTATATGAGCAACAAGCATTCAAGAGGCATTGTCCTAAATTCCCTGTTGTACTGTAAACTTTGTATTATGTTGTCTACTGATACTGTTCTTCCCACATAATGAAATTCAAGAATAATGGATGATCGATCCCAGCCCACCGTATTCAAAGGAAAGGAAGAAAACCATTGAGAGACTGATGAGTTCACACATTTTCAATGGAGATCTTAACTTCTTAAATTTCAGAGCTAGTTTTGCCAGCAGACTGGATCCAATGTTAATGTGTTCTATTTGGAACCCAGTTAAAAGCTGTTCTGTGTAAAAAGAGCCAATTGATTGAAACAGGATGACACTTGGATGTTAGATGTAAATCTGTCTTCATGCAAGGTTAAAGACTTTGCTGGGCTGTTGGACAAAGCAAGATGATGAGCTACTATAAAAGCAAGAACCACTAAAACTAAATGTTAAAGGTGTTGTGTTTTTTCCCTGAATATCAGCCAGCCTGGAGCCATAACCAATGATGCATTATCGCTTGACAGAAGCAACTAATGTATCTACCTAAAGCCTTTTGCTACATGTTTGCTGAGCAAATGCATATGTAACTACCAATATTTCCCTCAGCATCTTTTATTCTGCAAATATTATTATCACAATCTGGGCATGGCGTAGTATCTTTACTGTGTTTCTATGACAATTTATAAAAGAAACAGAAAAGGTCACCGCTTGCATTCGTACATTGAAGTGTGCAAGTGAGCAGTGGTTGCCGCATAGCAGCAGCTGCCCAGGATGTTAACGGCTGAAACAAAATGAAGGTGACTGGTAATGGTTATTGTTTTGTCCCTCTCTGCCATTTAATCTCCTTTCAGGGAGCTTCATTAGATGCTGGAAGAGCAAACGGCTTGTAGATAAAACTTGATCTGTAAGCCAGGGACACTCAGGACAAGCCAATCTTCATTCACCTCTTGGCCAGAATGGCATAAGCACGAGTCCAAATGTCTGTCACATGAGTACTCTTTAACTAATCAGAGAAATTTTGTGCAAATTTCTTTCAGGTTTACTTAGGCATAATATTGCTTTCAATCAAGGCTTGCACAAAAGAATGAAAACAAAACTGGACAGGTATTATTTTTATTCATTCATTCAGAGCAGTAAACACAAAGCATTTTTCAAATATATAATTACTGAACTGAAATTCAGAAGTGCTGCTGGGAGTGGTGGAAATGTTAGGATCACTAAAGTTATTAGAACTCACCCAGTAGAGATCAGGTGAGTAAAAAAAACAATGAATATATAGCATTATGGTATATGTATATATTTTTAGATAGTTCGCTAAATTCATTATGAATCAGAAAAAAAAAAAAAACATTGTCTGTGAATCGCATCATGTCACTGAGTCTTTGATCATGTCACTACAGGGAATGTCAGATGAAGACCTAAGGCTTCCAGGACCATGAATAACTGTGGGACAATTTACTATTATACAGTTTATGCATACAAATGTGTATTATCTCTGTTCAGCTAATATCAGACTGTGGTGAACATTTGGCTTCTGCTGAACTGAAATCCCTCATTAAAAGTAAATCCTTAAAGTGAATGTTTAAATGTGTTAAAACTAATGACAAAAATGACGACAACTAAAGTTATCACCCCATTGCTGAGTAATTTCAGTGTAAACTAATGTGGTGGACTGTTCATCAGACTGACATTGTTATCTAGAGCCTTACTGAAAGTATTGCTACAATAGTGCTGTAAACTAATTTGCTATTGCACTGCCAATACGACTCAAGCCAAAACCTGAATGGGAAGCCATGTTGGCAGGTTTAAATCCAATCTCTCCTTGTATCAAAGCCAGGAGTGGAACTCTGAATGTAAATGAAACATGTCAATCCCACAAAACCCTATTTTAAATCATCCACAATAGATAGATAGATAGATAGATAGATAGATAGATAGATAGATAGATAGATAGATAGATAGATAGATAGATAGATAGATAGAAAGCACTTTGTGATTTGTTTCATGTGAGGCACTAAGCAAGTGTGGAAATTTTCAGTTGTTATTAGGGAGGGTAAGGAGGAGTAGGAGGAGGGAAAGGAGGAAGAAGAGGAGGAGATGGCTGCATTTTCAGTTATGGGAATGGCATGAGCATATCAGGCTGAGCAGATTGTGTGGTCTGAGTGGCTATTAAAAGTGACAGGATGGAGGCCTTGGAGTTGAGCCGCCTGATTACACCTCTCCTTTCCAGTCCCCCTATTGACTGTGGTTAGGATGTAGCTTTCCATTTCCTGCCGAAATAAATTAAAAGTCAGAAGTAATTTGCCTGATGGGAGGGGGATGGGTGCAGGTGTTTTCTCTCTCTCTCTCTTTTTTTTCTTTTGGCTTCAAAGTTTCTGAATAAAAAAAAATCTCCTAGCCTAGAAATCAATTGAACCCTTGGCTCTTTGATAAGGAAAGGGCTTATTTTCAGCCTGTGACAGTTTTGTGGCAGGGAGGCAAAAAGGTAGGGATTTGATTAAAGGGGAGATAGTGAGAGATTGAGGTCTTGTTCTTGCCATAGGAAAGATCAAGGCATGCAATCATGTCTGCTACAATGCTGGCTCTACCACTCCTGCTCCGTCATTGTCTCACATACACACAGACACACACACTTGATTTCTTTCTTTCATATACACATACACCCAAAAAAAAAAAAAACCCTGACATTTTCTTAAGTCTTCTTTGTAATGACATTTGATAAGTAAGGCATGGCCTGTCCTGTCCAAGATCCCATTTGAAAATGCTCAGATCCCTGTTTGCTAAGTCTCCTCTGAGACGCTCTCTACCTGTCAGACAAGTGGAGGACATGGAGCACCTACACAGCCTCTCCAGCAATACCCCGGTGCGGTTCACACAACTTGCCTTTTACAGCCCTCTAAAGCAAGCCCTGCTGCCTACGCAGTAAGAATTTTGGTAGATTTGGATAGATGCCTTGAGAGTACCAAAGTAAGGGCAGGGTGTGAATGTTCCCAAAGCTGTTAAACTGGTGAACTGCACAGCTTTTAACAGCTAGCTGTATGACAGTGACGGCTGAATGTGGGTAGACTACTGCCATCGGGATAAATATTGTATGATGCTGCACTGTGGTAAACAAAGACTATAATATGTGAGATGAGTTCTTCAAAACCATATAAAAAGACAATTTTAAGCTCTTGACTGAAATTATTTTAATTACTTGACAGATCACACGATCACATTCCCAACACAGATCATCCCTTTGAGGGAGAGTTTGACCACATATGCCTGTCCATTGGCTGCTTGTTGCTTGTGCTCTTGCTGGTGTCAAGAGCAAGGTGAATCCCCTTGAACATCAAAAAGGCTTTCATGTTTCTTTTATTTTAAATGGCAGTGTTAGTACAACACCAGGAATCTGAAGCCTTTCCCTGCTCACAGCTCAGGGGAAGCTTCCCCATCACCCTGCTCTGGGACACTTCTCCCCAGGTGTGGGTGGAGGAAAGAGCGGTAACGACGTAGGGAGACTGAGGAGAGTCTCTCTACATGCAGGTTCCCTTTTGTTCGAATGAGATTCTCATCAGGTACGCCGTGATCAAAAAGCAAATGACTCAGTGTCGGGGCGTATTTAGACGCTTGGCTTTACAACTTCAAATGGCACTCAGCTGCAGATCACTCCAGAAACACACACATTCGAATCCAAACACAGATAGACACAAACACAGCTCTCTGTGGTGAGCCCATCTGGGAGTGAAAAGAGTCCTCACTTGAAGTGCTTCCCAGTCGAGGTGACAACATAAATAGATGGAAAGGGGAAGAGAAGGGGGCGGGGTTCTAAAGCTGGAGTAGAGAATGCATTTGGGCACTTTCACTTTCGTTAATTTTAGATGTTGTTTATTCCCCTCCTTAAAGCTGTCTCAGAAGAGAGCTTAATGCCTCAGTACATTTGTCACTAGTGGCTGAGCTGCTGCAAGATCATTTCACCTGACTGTGATTCTGGATAAAGTGATGTGAGTGTGTTTGCTTGGATAACAGAAAATGTGGTTTGTTTACCAACAAAGACATCCAGGTAGTCTACTGATGCTAAAAAAAGGGAAGAGGGGATACCCACACAGGAGAATATAGAGAAACACGAAAACTAAAATTCTGATCACATGGTGAAGACATTTCCTGTACCATAATCAATCTTGTGTGAATCTGTGTGTCCCATGTAGATGTTGACCCATCATTCTGGATCTATTAGGTTTTGTAGTTTATTTCAGAAAAAAATATTTTTTGGACACATATATAGTATGCCCTCTGTTGGAGTGGAGTTAAATACAAACTGGAAGATTAATTAATGCATTGGTGCTTCTGGGTGGTAGTGCAATCATTAGCACTGTCACCTCACAGCGAGAATGTTCACAGTTTGAAATGTCTGGTCAGCTGTGTGTTTCCATGGAGCTAACACTCTCTGGGTTAGCCCTGATGAACTGGTAACTTTGTCCATGGTCTACCCTGCTTTCCACCTGATTACAGCTGGGATAGGATCCAGCTCCCAGCACAACTTAGTTGGATAAGCAATTAAGAAAATGGATGGATGACCAAAGTCCAAAAGGCCTATTTAAAAGAGATAATATTTTGTATTCTTTGTAGTCAACAATTACCACAGAGAGACATACACAACAAGCATATTGTGGATAATCAAAACCTAATATAGTTTATTCCTCTGTTCCATTGAGCCTCACTATTAAAAACATATCAGCCAGGCACACTTATGCAGTGGGTGCCATGCTACCTCATTAGCATAAACACACAGACTGTTTATTTTGAGTAAATCGCATGTACTGCTGTAAAATACTCACTTAAGTTCCAAAGGTGTATTAACACATATCTGAAAATAGTCCCCAACAATTGCACTAATTCCTCCTGTTGGGGCAATGGTTTGGCTTAAAATTAAAGTGCCGTGATGTTTCATAACATTCATGAACAGTGTTATTTTTGGTTTTGTCTTTTCAAAGTCTGGCTTGAAGGTATTAAAAATGTAAAATAACAGCAGCCTTCTTTCTTGTTTCACAAACAGCCTTTTAATAATACAAAAAAGAAGAGTGAAATTCAAACAGTCATAACTATAGTGTTTTAGGTTTGGTAAAGTGTTGGCTATTGCTAAGTAAACACATAATAAATATACCGAAACTGAAAAGTGAGTGTTGCATCGCAGTACAAAAGTTGTTGGTTCTATAAATTGACAATTGGACCAAATTTGTTTGCACAGACAGAAAAAAAAAATCATATTTCTGGTTGTGTTTCACTCACCTAATGCTGTCCAGATGGGTGAAGCAGATTTCTGTGGATTTTTGTGCAGGGATTGCCATTTGCATTTTAAATCATCACCAAATTTCACAACACCAGAGCGAGACAGAAAAGGGTGAGAGACAGATGAAGGAATAGAGAGAGAGACAGGAAGGTGAGACAAAGACCGTGGAAAGAGAGAGGGAGCAGTGTGCCAGAGGGAGTCTATCTCCTCTTCAGCAGGAGCTGTCAGCCGGTGCCGTCAGAGTGGCTATAAACAAAAAGTGTTTTCTCCCTTAACAAGCTCAACAGGACCTTCAGTGGGGAGACGACACAGAAATGCTTACTCTCCAGGGGTGACAGCCACTGTCTGCCATCAATCAGTCAGACTCACTGCGCTACCCGCAGACAATGCCTCAACAAGGGCACAGCTCAGATTCATCACAGAGGGGGAAAAACTAAACAACAAGGCATGATGAAATATACACATCAGCACTGCAAGTCATTTAATTTTAACACACGATAGTGGTTGATTATACAAGATAACATCCAAAGACAACCTCTAAAAATAAGTATTATGCATTGTACGGAATATTTTTATCTTGTATGGCATTAGAGTCACATATGTCAATGCAAGCGGCCCACTCTCAATGAGCATGCACCGGGGCTGGCTCACGTATCATAGGCATGTACCTACACACAGTCTCACTTAGATATTATATCCTTTGAAGCACTGTCAGTGTTTCGAAACTATGCTCTCTGTCATGGAAATCATTTGAAACACTTCTTTCAGAATGTCACAGCCCTGTTTGGGCTTTGATCAAAGCCAACAATGTCAATTTTAGGAGGAACTGCTGTGTAGTAATGCATGATGAAACTGTCAGAAAGTTGTTTCAGCTCGCTCCCCTGTGCATCTTAAAATAATCATTTGGTTGCTGCCTCTACATATGCCACCAGTTCTTATTTTGCAATGATTTCCTTGATGGTTTACAGGCATTAGCTGACAGGAAACAAAATGGGTTACATTTGTATGATAAAATATCCTATATTACTGCAGGTAATTTACACATGTAACTGCTGTTTGCTTCCTCTGATAAGCGCGTGATCTGATGTTCGTCAAGATGCCATTCATTCTCGCAGCCAAACACAAATGAGCATGCTGGTGAAGAGTCAGATTTTGATTGCATGCTATATGGTACATTTCCGACCCGATGAAGAGGCTGATACAAGCTGAAGTCTGTACGAGCAGGAAAAAGGCCCAATTAAACTTACCGGAATAGAGTAGATTAGAATCTGTGATACATTTATCTCCAATGTGGATAAAACTGTTTTTTATTCAGTAAGCAATGATACTTTTTTTTTTCCTCTAAGGGAGCTCATGCTTTATCACAAACTGATTTGCTACTTAACGATTCCATACACCATTTTTGTTTTTATCTCACAAAAGCACAGTCAGACCGCCTTCATATTATATGCCTATTCAAAAGTCTAAGGATCATAAGTCACAAATTAAAAAATAAACAGATACCTTTGTCATGTAAAATAGTTTTATACTGATGAAAGAAACAGCTTTCACCAAACAGACAACAGGATTATTTGTTTCATAAATGATGCGAGTTTTATTTTCATTTCAACACATCCTATAAAGCTTCTGCAATTACCAGGCGTTTTTCCCAAGTAAAAATATCATCCCAGTCACTTTGGCTTTGTAGCACACAAATTAGGTTTCAATGCCACTATTCTTTTATTGTACTTAACACCAATTAATATGAGAGGAAATTGGTCTTACACCCCTCTTTTAAGCACGACATCTGTCTGAAGTTTATAAGGGTTTGTCAGGATTTAATTCTATAATAAGATATTTGCAATATTACAACAATATGTTCTTGAGCTTTGAACAAATTAAAAGATACAATAGTGCTGTGCCAAGCACTCATAAATGCTAATCACATTTTTAATCAACACCATTCCACTGTTTTTCCAAGATAGCTTTCCCGAGATTAGACAAAACCAAGGACCCGATTTTCTAAGTAGGACAAACTAGTGTGGTACTGCAGTAGCAATAGTTCACTGACACGGGATTTCTGTGGGCTATCTGCTAACAGTCTGCTAACTTACAAGAAAAAACATAGCCATTTAATTTTAGTAATACCACTATTGCACCAAGAGCAGTGACAGATGATAAGAGAGTGAGTAATGTAAATAACGGTTACAGAGTAAGTGCAAGTTTTGCACAAGTGTTTCAGAAACAGACTTCAACTTCTTCATCTTTTACATGCAGCTGAAAGCGATACTATAGATTTTTGATGTGAACTTTTAGGTGTAAACTCTTCTGTAAGGAATGACTGTGTGTGGTCATGTATCCTGCAGCAGCTGTTCATCGGATAAAACTGACAGCTCGCTTGTGCAGACTCCTGTCAGAGGAGGTCTCTATTATTAAAAACTATTCTAGTGAATAAACCTGAAATCTGTGTGTAACAGCTGACCTGTGGGTGTGCAGAAAAATGCAAAATATTATTCGCAGTCAGATTCCAACCCATGTGGGTATAAATGAAGTTACTGTGCGACTCATGCACATATTTCTTTCTTTTTTTTTTTACTTCTCAGTTGCATTCATGTGATTATTACATAATCTAACACTGTTACATTAATCTAAAACATGAGTCCTATTAATAATTGCATTTTCACACATATTTTAGTATCGTATATGAAAGATGTGGCATTAGAGAGTTAAAGTAGAGTTGTAGCAGAGCTGTGTGTATATGTCATGCTGAGGACAAATAATACAGAGTCTGTTGAGCACTCTACAATTAAGTAAAAATCTCACTAAAACCTTAAAACAAAGTGTTCTACTTGCTCTACTCACTTTAAAAAAAAAATATTGGCTTTCTGTAACACTTAATACAGCATGCACCCTTGTATGCTTGTCCTCGGATTCTCCCTTTCCTCCGATACTCCACTTCTAAGTCAGTTCCATCTGCATTAGAATACCTGTTTTTATGAAGCAGCACATTTATGTAGGGCTTGGCACAAAAAAATCAGGATGAAGACTCAGTGAACAGAACAGAGCCAAAGCATCGGCGCTGCACTTACAGCGTTATGTAATAAATTAATGCTAACAGGGCAACTATCACAGCCACATCAGATGCAATATAAGACACACTTTTGTAAAGTTAAATTCAGTGCAATTATGTGTGCGTCTCACCAAAAGAATATTCCTAAAATACATCATCGGTAAGACCAGCCACAAGAAGAAAGGTAGGGTCTACTTTACAATATAAAGCACCTTAAGGCGACGGTTGTTGTGATTTGGCACTGTGTAAATACAATTGAAATTGAAGAATACCTGCTTTCTGTCACAAAACTGACAATACACCTCTTTTGCTTTTCAATGCAAGGATGGAGATTTCATGTTTTCCTAAGAGTCTACAGCCATGATCATGGCTATGTGCTTCAGAGTATAATGATTTAGGTGTCAGCATCCTAACATTCTACAATGCTAGTGATGTAAAGTAATACTAACAGACTGATCTTTTGCAGGTATAATTGGTATTTTGTACTTATCAGTGTATACACAAAATAAAGCTCAGTTTATAGCTTTGGCCATTTAATTTTATACTTAACTCAATAGTAAAATAAATTATATTTCTGATTTATTACTTAAATTAATTCAGTTCAATTATATTTAGATATCACCAAATCACAACTGCCACCAACATAATATATTGTAAGGTAATGACCCTACAGTAATACGGAGAAAATCCCAACAACCAAAAAACACTTCCACACATGGTGACAGTGGGAATGAAAAACTCCCTTTTAACAGGAACAACACTCCAACAGAATGAGGCTCAGGGAGGGGCAGCCATCTGCTGTGACTGTTTGGAGGGAGTACAAAAGACACATTGTGGAATAAATAATGATTAAATGCAGAGTGCTTTGTTATCATATAGGGAGTGAAAAAGGTGCATGAAGAAGTAACTCTCGGTGCATCATGGGAAACAGACATCATGGCAGCCCCTAGCAGCCTGGGCCTATTGCAGCGTAATTAAAGAAGGACTCAGGGTCACCTGATCCAGCCTAACTATTGTCTCTATTAAAAAGTTTTAAAACCTAATCTTGAAAGTAGACAAGAGTAGTCACACTTGTCTCTCACATCCAAGTGAGACCACTAACCAATAATTAGAGATATGCTTGACTGGCAGACTAGTTGGCCTTGTTAGTCAGTGTCAAAAATAGTGGCTGGTTAAACATATTATTCTTATTTTATGAGTAAAATGTAAAATGGCAGTTTTCGGTTCAAAGTTCCACCAGTCACTACCCAGGGTTGCAGCAGATTCAGTCCCCCTCATCTGGCTTCAAACTGTTGTAGCTCGTTATATTCCTTTATACAAGCAAGGTTGCTGTGTTATTTTACAGTTAACTCGCTGCTTTGCAGCAATTATGTCACTATTTGTAGAGGAATGTCAGAATTTCTTTTTCAAATCTATGAGGCTCTGAACTGGAATATAAGTAGTTGATGAAAAGTTCTGCTTAATCTGATTTTTGTAGAAAAAACAGAATTGAAATACATTTGTGATTTTTGCTCATTTATCTAATTTAATTGCATTTTTGACAGTCTCTAATGATAAAAAAAATCTTTAAATGGAGTCTATGGCTGGTACACAATCTGACATACATATTCATTGTTGAATTATCAAGATCATACAAGCACTGAAGCAAATAGTGAAGAAAGAACAGGGTCTAGAAGGGTCAATAGATAAGGCCAAGTGCATGGATATTTATAACGAAAAAATGGAGATTCAATTTGATTTTTTTTTTTTTTTACATCTTTCAGCCTAATAAATCACAGTACAAGTACAGTACCTTGTCCATATTTGTTTCCTGCATTTATTTCAAATCAACCAAGCACTTTTGCTTGTGCCAGGTCTGTCATACTACATAAAATCTTTGCAGGTGATGGCCATCAATGCATGAGGTGGATGAAATTTTCAAGGAGCCTTTCTTAATAGAAAAGAGTGAGAGGCTCACACGAGAAGGGGATACATCACACCATTAACTTAATTTAATCCAACTATGAATAGCCTTTGCAAAAAAAAAAAAAAAAAAAAAAAAACTTAAATT
>VURO01048363.1:15044-36354 GCA_015108175.1 Pelvicachromis taeniatus
CAGCCGCTTATCCTTTTCAGGGTCGGAGGGGGCGCTGGAGCCTATTCCAGCTGTCTTGGGGCGAGAGGCGGGGTACACCCTGGACAGGTCGCCAGTCTGTCGCAGGGCTAACACACATAGACAGACAACCAGTCGCACTCACAGTCACTCTCGCATTCACACCTATGGGCAATTTAGCGTTTTTTCAATTAACCTATCCCCACAAATTGCATGTTTTGGACTGTGGGAGGAAGCCGGAGTACCCGGGGAGAACCCACGCAAACACGGGGAGAACATGCAAACTCCACCCATAAAGACCCCAGCCCGAGCTCCCCAGCTCTTCCTGTTTTGATTTCTCAATACCTTTTTAACTTTCAGAGGTAATCTCTGTGAAATACCTTCTATAGTAACGATATGTCATCTCTTAATCAATGCACACCACAGAATTAAACAGTTAACTCCTTTCATATGATTGTTCACTGCAAATTCACCACACGATTTTAACATCAATTAGTGCCTGAGCTTTAAGGCACACATCAATATTGTTTATAAATACTGTTTAATATAGCAGTGAATGAAATTCATCACTGCCAAAATAACCCAGTGCCAAACCATGTGATGGCACTGGGTACAAAGCAGCCTAAGTAAAATAACAATGTAGGCAGACTGTTCACAGACCTGTGGGCATTGTTTGTCGTCCCCTGACTGGCAGCAGAGATTTCACCTGTATCACTGAGTGAGGTAGGTAATGCATTGTGGAGAAAATTGATGACATGCAGGTGATGAAGGTCTGAGTTGGCTGGTTACTCAACAGCAGATGAAGAGGACACCTATTACTACTTTTAGTTGTAAGGACTGGTCAGAGGAGGTTCTTTGCTTGAGAAGAATCCAGAAATGTTGGCAGCAGGGAGAAAAACAACTTTTAATAATTCATACACGTTTCCCTTTTGATAGAAATCAGAGGTCATTCATAGTAATATGGTCATTGGCTAATGAATAGCTTAGAGTGGCTAAACTGTTACTTAAATATTTAAATGAGCATTCATATTAGATTTCAGTCAATATTTGCATGAAAATGTGACAGTATTAAAAGATAGGTTCATATTAATTTGCTCTTACTGGATTGGAAATGATAATAATTTAACTCATCCTTGAGGTTACTGTTAAGCTGGGATTTAAAATTATTGTGAATTCACTATGCAGAGTTCAATAACAATAATATCAAGACAACTATTTAGTATGGTAGCTAATCACTGAGCTTGTTTCTTGTGAGTATTTTCTACCTTATTGGCAGAAAATACTCACTTTTGTCATTTTTTTTTTGTTGTATTATTGCTTTATGCATGTAAGTCTAAGTCATTTAAGCTATTTTTGAATTTACTGTTTTGTTTTCTGTAATAGATCATCTTTTTAGATTAATTGGTGAGATGGAGGAAGATGATCTGCTCTGACAACCCCTAAAGAGAGAGGCCGAAAGAAGAAGATGGAGATATTGCAACAAAGAGGGGCATAGCCATGACAGCACATAAGACCCTGGTCAAGTAAACGACAATAACTTGGAAACTGTAGATTAACTGTAGATAATCGATCACTGGGGGCAGAAAACAAACATTGAGAAGCTACTCTGTCAAAAAGACAACAGAATCAAGACCCTGACAAATTGATGTATTCTTTATAAATAACTATACTATATTTATAAGAGAAAAATATATTACACTTTCAAAATACCAGTGGCCACCTTGCTTGCACTGAATTCTATTAAATTATCCATCTACTTCTTCTGTAGATATAGATTCCATGATGCCATGGTTACTAATGAGTACATTCTTCTAGCCAGTCATATAGATTATAAAATGAAAGTCAATTTGGACAAGGTATAGTTAAAATCCAGTGGATCATCATTGTTGGAAGGATGTCTTGATGCAGTCATCCAGGTAAGTAAATCCCAAAAAGTTGATTCTGTTCATCTGGATGTAGTGTTTTGACTTCTTCAGTCTCAGGTCACTTGGATGAGTGACGAAACATTTCTCCCACTGAAAACGTTACATTCAAATGAACAGAATCAACTTTTTGGGATGTTGGGAGGATGTTTCATTTGAACGTTTTTGGAAGATTTGTACTTTTAAACATCTTTAAATATACATTACAGACACTTTCTGTTTTGATTTCTTAATATCTCTTTCACTTTCAATATGTCTTTCACCGGTAATACCCATGAATTTAAAAACAATAGATGTGTTACATACCTTTAACATACATACCTACTGGTTAAATGTGTGTTTCTTGTGTACATTTAATTCAGTAACAGCAAGAGACAGAAAAGTGTTTGGATTCAGACTTAAGAGACATTATAACAGTGTTAAAAAAAAGCAGTAATAATACCGTTCTATTTAAACATTACAGTAAGCCATGACAGCAGGCCAGTGTTAAAAATACCACGGCTTTGAAAATAAAGTTAAATAAAAGCTATTCATTTATGCTTTTTCCTCTTCTGACATTTTCAAAATGATTTTGTGGCTACCTGGAGTAGCCTGCAGTTGGACAAAGAACACACTGTATTTCTTATCATAGAAAGATACATATCCATCCAGCAGTTATAGACCAACATACTTGTTTATTTGCAGTGGTATTTTGTTGCCATTTGATTTATGTGAATCAATTGTTTAGCTTGCACTAATTTTTAGACTGCTGAATAAAATTATACACCGGAAAAATCAAAACAGGTGAGTTAAAAGGGATTCAATTGGTTTGTAAGTCTTCATAGTCAAGTGAGTCATCTATAATAGCTATATCAGGAGTGTCAGACATGCAGGAGCCACCAAAACGCCCAACCTGGCCACCTGGGTTGCATTGGAACTGTGAAAACTGCAATGGAGTCATTAACCTCTTCATTTTAATGTACTGCTGTTATTGGTGAGGTGGTATTATTAAATGTGAATGTTTAATTGCACCTGTTACAGAATCCGAGAGGCTTTATTTTTTGCCCCTTGGGGATAAATAAAGTCTCTCTGATTCTGATTCTGTTGACATTGGGTTTTTTACTGAGAAGCAATCTACATTGTGCGCCCCACAGCAAGCATACATTGGAATAATCCCACAGTGCAAATCGTGTGTTTGTGAGGAAAGAATAAACCACTAGAATAATGTATGCTAACTGTGATATATACCCCAATTAAGCATTGTAGAAAATTTACATAAGACGAAAAAAAACAACTTCAATTAGTACATGAGCAATGGCTGTTGGCATTTGATTGCAGGAGGGAAATACACGGGACAATAAACATAATTTACAAGATGTTTAATTTTGTGTTTGGAAAATTGAATCCAGCAGCAGTGAGAAATATGCTATGTGTTGGTGGGAAGAAGCGTTGCCTGTGATTGATTGGAGGAAAGTAATCTGTATTTGCATTGTACAAGCAATATAACCCAACCTTTAACTTTTGGGTGTAACAAAAGCAAGGTGCAGGGCTACAGCAGAAATGGAGCACACGGGAAGAGTTTTTGTGTGCAATTTTGTTGCTGTCCAGCCTAATCAAGGCTTCCTCTGTGGAATGCAGATCCCTGTGGAATATAGAGATTCATCATCTTTTATACTCCACGGTTCACCATCCCAGAGTATGAGGAAATAATTTTAATTTCTCCTCTTGATGAGCTTCTACTCATGGGCAATTATCTCAACACAATAGATGGTACCTTGGTGCACAATTTTGCTGCTGCCTACAATACGGAGAGAGACAGACTGAGACAGAAATAAGGAAAGAAAGCCCTCAGAAACGTCTATCTGCCAAAGCAGTGTGAGAAAGTTCCTGCTCTGACTAATTCACGCTTTAAAAACATGACAGCATGTGAATGATAATGACAACATGTAAACTTGTGTTGACTGTGTTCGGCTATTTCTGATGACCAGGTAGTGATAATGATAATAATTATTGGACAGAGAAACACAATTCAAAAAACAATGCAAAAGCCAAAGTATGTGTTTGTCAAAACAACCCTGCATTAGTATGGTTGGCTTCGCTCCAATTCAGAGAACAATCCGGGAGTTACAAAGACATCCAATACAACAAGAACATTTGAAAAAAATCTGGCAATATTACACAAAGAGTGAAAAAAATATGTTGTATGACAAGAAAGGAAAATGTGTCCTCACCTCAGACACCAAAGTAATGTGACCTTTATGACCTGAATATATCAGCCATTTCTGTGCTTTCCATCTATAGAGAAGGCCATATCAACCTGTATGACCACAGTTTTCTGTTGACACAAGGTATGAATTTAAAGGCTGAAGAAATCAGCCTCTTGTATATAAATACAACATATAAATCTTGTATTTATATGTTATACCTAACATATAAATCTTGTATTTATATGTTAGGTTAAATCTTGTATTTAACCTAACATATAAATACACCAAACAAGGTAACTTATAATGGGAGGATAATGCAGAGGAAAGCCTCTGCACTCTGGAAGTTCCCAGTGTCTCTGAGGTTTCTTGGACTGATGAAACTAAGCATGAATTGTTTGGGAAGAACCTGCAGCACTACGTGTGGCGTAAAAAGACTCACTGCCCTTGACACTTCCCAAAGAGAATACTGAAGAGACTGCTTGGGGGCTTTGGGGCTCACCAGATTTGTTCATGTACCTGAGACAGACAGTAGACCCAGTGCTTGTTAGCTTGTTATCCTGTGGATACTATTCTTACTGCCTGCTGACTTTTTTTCAAGGCTCAATGCTGCAGTTTGAACAAAAGCACCCTTTAGTGCCAAAAACCCTTCTGAATTTAAACATAAATGTCTCCAGGTCATCTGTGATATACATATACAATATAGAGTCTATAATCAGTAAATAATGCTTAATAGTAGTTAATAAATCATTTATTATTGTTTAATAAATCATTTAGGAAGCATTAGGGACAATTGGGGTTGCAAAAGCAAAAGAAAAGTATGTTCCTGAGTTGGCTTAAAGTACCATGATAGTGGTATTAATGTATGACTTAATATGCCCATCTAGCTGCTGAAGAAACAGTATATGAACTACAAATTCAGTTCTCCAGGACAGAAATAAAATTCTTTCACAGTCTGACTCAGGGCTGCATTTCCCACAGGTGGGTAGTTTTGGATCTTCCACAACTCAGGTCAGATAGAAGAGAGTTTTCAAATGCTCAGCAACTGGCCAAAGAACATCTGAGTCATTTGAATCAATCAAGATCCCTGTCAACCCCCTGCAGATTTATTATGATAATGATATGCTATGGGGCATTGAAAATCCTACTAATTGCCTCCTGAGTATGTGTAGTGTATAGTAATTAAAGACTGTACAGCAGCTGTGCATCTCTTCACTATATTAAGTGTACTTTTGAGTACCCTACTCTACAGCTGTCACAGATCTCATAGATCATAGTACAAGCCTCAGAGCGAAAGCATTATTTTATAGCTAGCGTCTGATTTTTCCGGACTTCTTGACTATCTTGAACATGTGGAGTCCAGGTGAGGCTATATAAAAATACCATTTTTGATTTACAGGGCCATTATGGAACAATCCAGGGACACTGGTTTGATGTCAAAAGAGCATATCATTATTCTATTGTATGACAAAGCAGTTTGCCAAAGGGGACTGTAATTACATCGTTGTCTGCTTTTCAGTTGACTCCCAGCAAGGGAATTATTGGTAATCATCCATGTAATGTGGTGCCACTCAGTTTTTGACAGCTGAATGAAACCACAGCGCTGTGGTTTTGTCCTTTAGATGTAAAATCAGAGCTAAAAACCCCATCTGTTCCACAGGCTCGGCATGCTGTTTCTTATATTTGTTCTCTTACCAGCATCTATGGGTGACAAAATGTCTTGATTTTACACACTACCTGGGAGATCTTGCGAAAATACAAAAATAAAGACTGGCATGGATATATTTACATACTTCTTCACTTCAAGTACGCCTTTACTATGCATACAGAACCTCAAAAACCCCAAAAACTGCAATATGGTCTATCTCCAAAAACATGACATTAACTAAATCACCCTCTTTTTTCTTAAACCTTCGCACCTTTTGCCTGCAAATATGCCCTGTCCACACAAGTGGCCTGCTGTCTTTGCGCTGCCATTTAATAAGCATTTTTAAATCACAAGGGACAAGGTCTTTTCCTTACTCTTGCACTAGCTAGACAGGAACGCTGTGACACCAAAAAGTCAGACCTCTTATCTGCCACCTCCTCTGCCCGCAATTGTCAGCAAAAAAAACCCAACAAAAAACCCCACAAACTCCACTGAAGCTTCTGGTGTTGTCAACTCCTATTTAGAATCTGTGTTTATTCAGTGCTCAGACTTTTTACTTATTTAACAGAAAAATATGTGTTGGGGAGTTGACTCACAGTAAGACATGTCAAGACACACAGTGAAACCAGCAGTGTCAAGGCAGTTAACACTTCAACAGACAGCACTGTTGGTTAGAGTACTTACACAGTGATTGTGGTTATTGTGTTGTGTGTCTGTGTCAACAAATGCCATACCAATGTTAAGCTTTTTTAAGCGGTGTAGTCCATCTCATGCATGTATTTTAAATCTATATTGATTGCAGCAGCTGTGATGTGCCAAGTGGCATCAGTTTCATGGTGCAACTAAAGCCAGCTATACAATAAATGGCTTTAATAATAATACTGCAGATTACTTTTAAGTACAAGTGGTTTCAGATGAATTGATAGACTGTAGCATTTTGGCAGTGCATTGTTTGACTTTCAGTGGTTCAGACCCTTCAGCAGAGAAAGTGTGAGTTAGATTAATAAATAAGAATGCATAAAGGGTGAGCGGTGCTAGCAAGCCTCCCTTGGTTATTGCTGAGAAGTTTGCACACCTGCCCAGACTGTCAAGCACCAGTAGGCTTTAGTGATTTGGTTTAAGGTAAATTTAGCACAGGCCGCAGGGGATTTTACATCCAATTCTCTTTTTCATAATACAGTAGATGCTGGAGTGGAGTGGAAAGCCAAATATATCATCTACAGGTGGCCTTCAGGGTTTTCAGTCACTGACTTTGTCAAATTAAATAGTTACAATTCATGTTGCTCACATGGTGGAACAAAAAGTTGTCTCTGTAATGCATTGAAAGTGACATATATGAAGTGAGATGTGTGGCTAAATCCCAGTTATATTAGTGGCTTTTGTTATTTGTTGACTGAGTGAATTTGATAAATTCAATTGTGCACTTTATAGTGAGAAGTAATTAGGGGAAAGTGGGGTGATTTGTGCCAGTGGGTAAGTTGTGTCACCCCTTGTTTCTAGGGAACCAAAGAAGAAATTGATCCTGGGACCGCACATTTTTGAAGAGTTAGCCATTTCACTCATCCTGCAAAGAAGAGAGGCTCATTGCATGAGAATTACGCATATTTAAGTTCAATTTTTTTTTTTTGCTTTTCAAAGTAAAATTTCTATGATCAAGGTTTTTTGATTGTTTTGTCTCAACAGTTATAAGTGTGAAAATGTTTCATAAATGTGTTATTGCTTTGGTAAGCTACACTGTAGGCGTTTCTCAGTTCTAAGTACGCGAGTTCGTACTCGCGTTCTTGAACGCATGGGAGTCCGGACTTGCCGAGAGTACGAACTTTGTACAATTGGAACGCCAGCGTACTTGACGATGTCACAGGTCCGGAGTTTTTACTGCGCCCCCTCTTAATTTAACTGTGATTAATATGTTATAAAGCTTAACTTTAATCTCAGCCAAACCGATTTACCCAGGAACAAATCAAACACTGAAATAAACCAAACATTACAATTACATTATGATGTAAGAGACTTATATATTATAACCTGAGTAGCGAAAGACCGCGGGCGGATGGAAAACGGTGCCGGGGGTGCACTGTTCTCGCTGGGCTAGAGTAAGCCTCGACCTCCCGGTCAGCCATGGAGCTGGTGGGTAACAGACGTCTCCAAAAACGAAGTTTACACAGCTACATTCTCACCTGAAAATATGTTAAAAGTTTATTTTGTGACCCAGAAAGAGTAATATTTAAAAGTTTTTAGCCACGCTTCTCTGCCATTGCTGCGATTGAGTTTTGGACGATATGCATAACAGGATTTTTGGCTCCACTAAGTCCACACAAGTGGATGCATGCTCGATAAAACGGGCGGAGCGAGAACACATCCGGGAATTTTTCGCCTTCTTGGCTAGATGCGTACTTTGAATTGGAACAGTACTTGGTCTCCGACTGATGACGTATAACGAGAACGCAAGTACACACAAGTACGCATATTGAGACATGGCTTGTGAGTCTATACACCTAACGTGTTGTTAGCTCAAAACTGCCAGATGACGCTTTTTTCAAAATTGTGGGGTTGGGGGGATTTGTGCTAAGGGACGAACTTATAATTATTTTAAATATATAATTTTATTGTAATTGTAGATTTGGTTTTTTGTTGTTTTTTGTTGTTGTTGTTTTTTTGTTTGTTTGTTTGTTTGTTTTTTACCGTTTTTCACAGTGACATTCTTAATTTCAGACCAAAAATAGAAATAGAAGATCATGCCATGGAGTTATAATATGGACGACAGGCAGGGATTTCACTCCTTTAGAGGACATAGACAGAGTGAATGAGGTGGAGAAGGGGAAGTCCAGTCGTCAGGTGGTGAGGAAGATGAACATATTCAAGATGACATTAAAATAATACATGGAGAAGAAAAAGATAGATGGAAAAGAAATAAAGCTATAAAAGGCTGTAAAACATCTGGACTTACCAATCAAGTCTTTGAGAAACATATGGAGATAGAGCTGGCAGAACATACAAAAGCACTAGCAGCCTTTATGTGTTCATTACTTTGTGCATACTCAAAAACCAGTTCATGGTATTTCAATATGCACAAAGAAATGACATTTTGATCCAGCTGGCAGGAAAATCAGAGGCAAAAAGCAGGTTGGGTTCTTTCGGTCATTACCCACAGCTTGTGACCATAGGTGAGGGTAGGGACGTAGATCAACCAGTAAACTGAGAGCTTCGCTCTTCACCGCTCAAGTGAAAGCCTTCCGCCACTTGCCTATGCCCAGAAATTCTGTCCATAAAAATTATGAACAAAATTGGCGACAAAGGGCAGCCCTGGCGGAGCCCATCATGCACCAGGAACGAATCCGACTTATTGTTAGCTATGAGGACCAAGCTCTTTCAACAGTTATATAACTATCGAATGGCCCGTAGCAATGAGCCAGACACCCGATACTCCCGGAGCACACCTCACAGGACAGCCCTAGGAACACTGTCAAATGCCTTCTCCAATTCCATAAAACACATGTAGACTGGTTGGGCAAACTCCCATGCGCCCTCAAGTATCCTTGAGAGGATAAAGAGCTGGTCCAGTGTTCCACGACTGGGACAAAAACTGCATTTTTCCTCCTGTATCCGAGGTTTGACTAACAGACAGACTCTCCTTTCCAGCACCCTGGCATAGACCTTCTCATCTAGGCTGAGGAGTGTGATTCCCCTATAGTTGGAACACACTCTCCAGTTCCCTATCAACCAGTCCATGCAACATTGTAGAGGTGTGTCAACCAGGACAGCCCTACAACATCCAGAGCCTTTAGGAACTTGGGGCGGATCTCATCCACCCCCGGGGCTTTGCCACCAAGGTGTTGTTTAACTGCCTCAGTGACCTTGTCCCCAAAGATTGGCGGGTCATCCCCTTCGTCCCCTGACTCTGCTTCCTTCACCTAAGATGTGCCAGTGGGATTAAGGAGGTCTTTGAAGTAATCCTTCCACCACCTGACAATGTTCTCAGTCATAGTCAGTGACGCTCCACTCGCAGTGTACACAGTACAACACTGCTTTCCCCTCCTAAGTCGCCTGACGATTTGCCAGAATCTCCTCGAGGCAGTCCGAAAGTCTTTTTCCATGGCCCCTCCGAACTCCTCCCACACCCAAGTTTTTGCTTCAGCTACTGCCCGAGCCGCGTTCCACTTGACCTGTTGGTACCTATCAGCTGCATCCAAAATTCCACAGCCTAACCAAACCAGAAAGGAATCCTTCTTCAGCTTGGTGGCTCCCCTCACCTCTGGTGACCACCATTTGGTTTCGGGGGTTACCACCACAACAGGCACCAACCACCTTGCTCAGTGCAGCGGCTTCGGCAATGGAGATACTGATATGTAAATCTGAAAGTAATTGTGATTGTCATTGTGAAGTTTGCTGGCAAAACCAGATCCTACAACTATGTTGGACTGGTTGATAGTGCAAAGTTTTTACAGTGAAGTAGTAATAGGTCTGTGAATGGAAAGCCCATTTTCATTTTCAAAGAAAATGATAATGGAGTCATCCCTAGAGAGATATGCATACAAAACAACTACCCACACCACAAAAACTTGGTGGGACAGCCAGAATGGAGCAGTAGGTAGCAGAATTGGCTTGTATAAAATTGGCCTTCGATGTTGAAAAATAACTTTAAATAAACCTTAGATAAGTAATCTTGTGTTAAATTTGTCTATCTTTTATATAGTATTACAGTTTCTGAGATCAAAATATACTGTTATGCTTTATTAATCAATGGCACTATTTACCCCAAGGTATTTTCTCCAAAGCCACAATTTACCTCGCACTGGGGGTAAGTTGTGGCATTAGACCACTTTTTTTCAGAAAGCTATGTTTCTTAAATACTATATTTCAGATCCAAAGTGATTATTTCCAGGGATGCACAACATTACTGTCATGGCCTCACTATAAAGTCACTATAAGTAAAAACTGGCACAAGTCACCCCACGCGCCCGTATTTATTGCAGTTTTGAAACACAATGATCAATCAAGATTGATATAAACAGTAAAAGCATGGAATGCTATGCATAAACACCATTAAAAAAACACAGAAGCATAGAAGTTCAGAAAACAAAAACGGACTTATCAAGAAGGTTTGTCACACCATTAACACTATGGATTAAAAAAAAATCTACATAATGTCTGTTGCAAAATTTAACTGAACCTAATCTAAGCAAACTAAAACACATTTCTCTCTGTTGTGTTTCTATTTTTATCATTATTGAACCAGTCCCAATCCTCAAACATATCAGAGGTGTACTTTGAGCCTAATTCATTTAGTGACTTCTAGAGAATTACCACTATTTTATAGTCAATACTGTAATTAGCTCTAAGCCACTTTTAGGATTAGAGAAAAATGCTTTATCCTCTGTTATGTCAGGATTCTAACAGGTGCATCACTTGCTTTTGTGATGACCAGTCAGAATAGCTTTTATAGAAAAATAGAATACAGTTTCATAGAGTACAGTTAAACTTAAACAAATGTTTAAGTTACATGTTGGATTGTCTCAGGTGCAGGCTATGTAAAGATGCCCCTGAGACAATCCAGCACATAACAGCAGGGTGCAAGATGCTAGCAGGCAGGGCATACATGGAAGGCCATAACCAAGTGGCCGGCATAGTATACCGAAATATCTGTGCCGAGTATGACCTGGAAGTCCCGAGGTCATGATGGGAGACACCTGCTAGGGTGGTGGAGAATGGCCGAGCTAAGATCCTGTGTGATTTCCAGATACAGATGGACAAACTGGTGGTGGCTAACCAACCAGACATAGAAGTGGTGGTCAAGCAGAGGAAGACAGCCATAATGATACCAAACGACAGCATCATCAGGAAGAAGGAACAGGAGAATCTGGAGAAGTACCAAGGGTTCAGAGAAGAGCTCTAGAAGATGTGGAGAGTGAAGGTAACAGTGGTCCCAGTGGTAATCGGAGCACTCTGTGCAGTGATTCCCAAGCCAGATGAGTGGCTCCAGCAGATCCCAGGAACAACATCAGAGATCTCTGTCCAGAAGAGAACAGTCCTAGGAAGCAAAAATACTGTGTAGGACCCTCAAACTCCCAGGACTCTGGTAGAGGACCCGAGCTTGAAGGATGAACGCCCACAGGGACGAGAGGGGGATTTTTTTTTACTCTTTCATTTCCTGATAAAGAGTCAAAGCAAAATTCTACATTCTAGTTATGTGAGTTTAACTATTCCATTTTTACAGTCATTTAAATGGTCAAATAAGTCTGCTTCTTTGCATCTGTCAAATTAAATGTTGCTTTTCTCCAGAAGTGGTGGCTCTTAGGCATTATAGACTGATCCTTCACTGTCATGCTTTTTACCCCCGCTCAGATTTATTTAAATTATCTTTAAGTTGCTCCACAACTGTGACTTCTTTTTATGTTTACACTCATATCCACACTGGGCATCAGTGACTAATCTCTTTTAATTATGTGTTTCATGTTAACCATTTAAGAAGTTGGTTATTCACAGCACATATCAGCTGCCCTCTTGGCTATTTTTTTTTGACCAGTCAGAAGTCTGATGTTGTCCCATAGTACTAGGGAAAGAAAGAGAGAGAGAGAGCATGAGATAATGGTAGTGGGCAGCTGGAGGCACGTACACTCGTTAGCCCTGCTCGCTCTCCCTTTCAAATGGGGCCTTAATGATTTATAGATGTTTGCTTTAAAAAGTCATTGGCATTAATCCCATGGCTCATTAACCATTTAATTAAAATTAAATTCTGCGTTAGGACTAAAGCAGATTGAGAGTATTTCCTCCTGGTGGGAGGCTGTTGAATCACCTCATTTTCGGAAACGCCTCATGTGAGGGGAATGTGCGCCAACACTGAGCTGACTTGTAAGAAAAGCACCAGTAAAGTCAAAGCGGCTGATTGCACTGGTTGATCACGGCTCAGAATCAGGTCACCCCTGAGAGTACATCCTGAATCTTTATATTTTTATGTGGTTACCTACCATTATTTCAGATGGCTTACTGGCCTGGAGAAAGGGCACCAAAAAATAATAAAGCACAAACACACTAAGAAGTTTATTTGCTTATCCTTATCAGCATGATCACAAACTAGATATAAACTGGGGCCTTTCTCAGCTGCTGGGAATTAGCTGTACATAAACGTGGGCATAAATTAAATGTTCAATTTCCAGTACCTGGATTTCTCCTTGTTCAAGTTTTAAGTATTTTCTAAGCAATTGCAGCATTGTCCAAAACTCTTGTACTACATCTATATCCTTGACTTATCAGTCTTAATCATTCATAGGTTGCGTTCACAGTCACAGAGATAATGCATATACCTATAATACTTTCTGCTCATGATGTGGTCATAGGTAAAAATTTCTCCAGCACAAGCTGTAACAAATATATTTGTATTTAACAGACATGCTTTTTTAATCACAGGAAAACCAGTGCAGCGTGTGGTTTTCTTATAAACCACGCTTGAATTAAGTTAACAATCCTAACACTAGTATACTATAGTAGAATATAGTATGGCTCTCTTCCACAAGATGTCTTTTATCCTGTCTCCTTCCTCTCACCCCACAACCGCTGGTGCCAGATGACTGCACATCCCTGAGCCTGGTTATGATGGAGGTTTCCTCGTTTTAAAGGGGAGTTTTTCCTTCCCACTGTCACCAAAATGCTTGCTCATAGGGGGTTGCCTGATTGCTCTAGATGTGCTAACAATCTGGAGAATTTTGAGGTTGGAAATCACAGACCACAATGCAAACCATAGACAGCAGGCTGTTCTTTAAGCAGAAATTTGCTCTCTTGAAAACTAGACACTGTGTGGACTGTCCAGAGTTACAGTGGTGTGTCTTCTTTACCCTTTGCTAATGATTGAAGCCTTTAAATCAATCTCCCAAAGGGAGACAATTCACTCTAAAACAGCTACTATCCTGAAACATGTAGTAGTAGCAGTTTAAATTATTATTAATATAAATTTTATTAAATCAATAACTCATCAAACTCAGACAGTCCTGCTAAAATAAAAAAAAATAAATATTCTATATGCTTTCAGTGACCCAATTAAAGTATTTGAAATCAACTGCTTTCAGTGTTCCAACTTTAACAAGCACAGGTAGCATAAAGCAAATGCAGTGACACTGTCATTTTTACTTTATATATTCTTTTATATTCATTATCTATAGATACTTTCCACAAATACATAACCATTATTTTCTACATTTTATGAAAAAAAAGCTTCGCCGCTAACAGAATAAACATTTTAACTTGTCATTATATCTAAGGATTGTCTTTTAGTATCCACAGCTGTCAGCAGTACCACAGCAAGTCATATCTAGCTTAACTGCAATGGTGATACAGTGTAATTAAGAGGCAACACTCCATCACTGGGCCTAGAATCAGAGTAGTACCTTATATTGCTTTCTAAATGGCTCTTTGTTACTCAATATGTGGTTTTTCGCTGCGTGTTTCAACAAAGTGAAATGAACTTGGTGGGTGGATGGAAGTAAAAAAGCAAAGATTGATCGGTGCACTCATTGGAGTAATTTAACCCCAGTCATTTTCCTCTGTAGGTTTTTATAGCATTTAAAATAGCAACACGGTAATGGCCTACACATACACAGCAAGTGTGCACACCAAAGTACACATAATCAAGCACTTTGCAGGACAAGATGCGGTCTAAAAGTGCCGGGAAATGAAAGAGGGTCGAAAGGATTAATTCATGTGTCCAGAAATACTCCTTTGAAAGTGTATTTGTTTGCCACCTATGTAAACTGAGATACAATAGTCCATTTTGGTTATCTGATCATCTCCTCCACATATATCTAGTAATTTAAAAGTCAGACATTCTAAAAAGCAATGTCTTCTGCTTGTAGCATGTACAGCACACACTTAATCTCTTACTGTCGGAATAGTTAGCTTTGTAACTCTTATCAGTGGTAACCAATTGGGATATTTTCCACAGTACTGGCACAGCATCCAGGAGCCATGGCTCATTCCTTACATTATCACATGACTTGTTCTAAAAATACAATTTAAAATAGGCTAGACATTTTTTTTTCAGTGACACACAGCTGTAAACCCTGCCGTTAAAAGTATAAAAAAATCTAATGCTGTTTCATAACTTTATTTGTATCTGCTTAGAAAATATAGAACAGTAGACATATTCCTTGTGTTTTTTCCTTTTTGTTTTTTTTAGAGAACTCTTCTATTAAAAACATTAAAATATTTTCACACTGCAAATTTGCTGATACTGTGTTGAATCAATAATCTAAAACTAACCCATGAGTACGACACGCAGCCCTATTTCCATTTCTCATTAGACCAATCATATGCTATTTGTGAGTTCCAAATATTTGCCTTTGTTTGACATGCAGGCAAAACTCTTGAATAATGTAGATGTGAGGCACATTAGCATAGGGAAATGACTAATGTGGCTGCAGGTTACTGTTGCTGTTCTAGGTGTGTAGGTGATATAACACGTTGCCTCAGTGGATGCTGATGTATGCAAACATGGCTTGGAATGTAAACCCTTGAAAATGGCCTCACCGTGTTGTTTGGGCTGATAGTAACAGGGCTGGTGGTGGGTTATGACTTTTCCCAGTAATGTCTTTGCTAAAATCTGGCTAGAGGCCAGCGGGAAGAGACACACTGGCAGACGGTACCACATCAATATCCCAACTAGTCACCAGAGCCTTACTCAAACGATCCGGGACTTTAAAGGTAGCAGCTGGTGAGTTGATATGGGGTTTCCTGCATTCTGCCGAGGGGCTTTAGATTCATTTAAATGATAGAGATTACTTTTAGGCGCTACACACATTAATTGATGTTGAGAGCTGGGAGATATGGAAGCTAAAGGATATCGGCGACAAGAGATGAACATGAATGGGTTTATCTGGTTTGTGCTTTTTAAAAACACACACATATTATGTCCACTCACACACACAAAGTAGACATCTCAAGGTCACTTTGATCAGGTGTTTATTCCTTTCTTTTCTAAACTCAGTCTCTGGAGTGTCTGACAGAACTTATTTGACAAAATATGCTTTTGATAGATGCATTAGCCCTGTGCTTGACCCCACCACACCCCACTCTTTTTTTTCTTTATGTTTATACTGCACATTTGTGAAAACTCCTTTTCACCCCACCTCTCCTTTCTCTGTCTACCTCTCACAAGCTTTATTGTAATTCTTCCCCTGCTTGGTTTCCATCTTCCCTCACTTAGTGGCCCAAGAGGTGCTGCTAGTTCCCTCAGGAGCATGCTGGCTTATGCTCAGAGGCCCTTTGAGCTGCCAAGTCAACTGAGGCCGTTTGTCCCCCTACTGTGTGTTCCTGCACAGAGGCTGCTGGGATGTTGGCACAGGTCCACTGATTTACCGCCTTTGGCTAGGAAACTCTCCAAGGAGCTCCCATTCTGGCTGGGATATCATTTATTTGGGACACATTTGGCAATGCTGACATCTTGGCCCTCTTTGAAATGTCTCGTCCAGAGACAAAATAAATGACCGGTATCAAAGACATGTCAACCATGATGCTTTTTTCATGAAGGATGGGAGCAAGTGATGGCACAGTAAAGCAATTGTGTGCCTTTGCTGCACAGGACCCTGTTCAGAACAGACAAAGCACAAAGACTCAATAAAGCCTGACACGAATTTGACTGTTTCAGTTAAGGAAGCGTAATGTGTAGTTTTAGTATGAAAACATCTCATAGTGTTATGTCTGATATTTTATAATTTCTCAAATGCAGCAACATGAAACCATTTTTTTTTTTTTTTTTTTTCCTCTGACAGATTTTAAAGGGACTACATTCTGTCTATCAAAAGTAAATGGTAAGCAGTGGCTCTGTGACAGTAGACTGTTACTTCATACTTTGCTACCGGGCAATGAGCGGCAACCGAGGTATTCAGAGATGTGTTTCTGTTCCACTGTTTTCGAGGTGAAATTTTCAGTGTTGGTAGTTATAGACGGGGGAAAGTGAAAGCTGTAGTTGAGTGGCAGCATTTTGTTTTGCATTTGTCTCCAAACAGATGCATAGCTGTCATTCAAGGTCCCATTGAAGATTGCTATCAAATGTAATCGCTTCAAAGCCTATTCCCATGGATGCCCGCTTACAGATACAGCTTTTTCAGGTGTCTGTCAAAAGAATGTTGCAAGGGGCATGCTGCAAAAGCTTCAAATATATGAATTTAAATATAGAAGGGGCACCGACATTATGATTCACATCAGGCACTCCTAAAGCAACACAGTACATTTTGTTTCATTGTGTTTTCAGCAGTATTGCTCCATCATTAAAGACAATTGCTGTAGAAAAGATAAAGCAGAATTGATACATCACTTGTTTCAGTATTCTAAATATTGATATTTACAAATTCATGTAAATACCACATATCTTCCAATAGTAGCCCGAGCATTTATTCAAAAAATTATTCGGCCGGCCCGGCATTTAAAAGAGACCGGCAGTTGTTGGAGACCAGCTCTTATTCCCTTCTCAGACGCAATTGTCACAGAAGTGAGAGGGAAAGCAGACCCAGGCGCAGTTTTTAGACTGAGGTGAAAAGACAGTGCATTTATTTACAGTGCTCCAAAACGTATTCCAACAGTTCACAAATAATGCAGTTCCCAATTGTGCTCCTCCTTTGCTCCCAAGTGTCTCCTTGTCTGTGGTAGCCCAGTGTACGAGTGGTGCTCCCCTGAAACTTCTCTCCGCCCGACTCTCCTCGAGAGGAAGTAAAAGAGCAGAAAATCACAGTTAGCAGGTTCGCTAGCCGACAGTTCCAGTTCAGTGTAATAATCCCACTTCTACGGTCGCCGCGCATCCAGCTTAAATGCTGCTGGTCGTAGATGACGGCTGATTGGAAACAGCTGGCAGAGTGATGAGACGCAGGAGGACCGACGACAGTGCGGATGGACTTCCAGGTCGAAGGTCGCCCGGCTACTATTGGAGACCGGCGTCTATTTGTTGTGATATGTTTTCAAACCGGCGTTTATTAGAAACGGGCATCAATAAGAGACAGGCCACTATTAGAAGATATACGGTATACGCTATTCATCATTCCTTATGTCGAATAATACATTTAGACATGATTTGTTGTAAATTAAGTCACAAATAACATTTTCTCCTCTTTTATTCCAAATCTCAAAACTGCTGGGTCAGGTGGTTATACATTTTTATTCAACTAATTGTCTCTTTAAAAAAAAAAAATTAATTAATGTTGACCCCAGTGCTCACTTTTGCAATATGTGGAATCAGCCAGGTCACGGTTTAGTATTGATTTGTAGCAGTACACCTTTCTGTCCTGTTAAGAGGAATCATGGTCTTTCAGTCACACTCTGTAGTCACCTCAGGGCACCAAATATGTCAGTTTGAGGTGTTGCCATTTAAAAACCATCACGATGTTCTCTTATTGAAGTGCTGCAGGAAAAGAAAATTGTTTTAAGAGCACGGGCAGCATATAAAAACATGGTGACACAAGTGGGAGATGTGAAATCCCTGATAAGAGAGGGAAATGACGGGTATTTTTTTTTTTCTCATGACGGAACTGAAATAACAGAAACAACACTGCACACTAAGAGAAAGTAGCAGAAATCTCTTCCTATTCAATTTCATTTCCTAAGTTGATATTATTACTGATACTTTTCTGACAAAACAGGCAGCTTAGGCATGGTAAAGACTTGAGCTGGCTGTGATTATCTGCAATGATCTAACTAGTATGATGTACTGCTACAGGCAGAGTTCAGTTAATCTGGCAAACTAAATAAACTGAATATGTTCTTCATACGCTGAACATGGTACACTGTTATGTGACCATCATAAAGTCTCAGTCCGCAGTTGAAAATCATTGATGTCTTCCACTGTAAAATCCAACCTGTGCCTCAAATATTGGCAGAGCTGCTAATGAACCTCTTTGTTAGAAAACTGTGTCTCTATGTCCTGCTGGGATCAAACACATGGGTGCAAGCACGACAAACATTGTCATAAACAGGCAGCCCGAAAAACTCCATTTTGATTTTAAGAACCTTTTGAAGGCTAAAATATTCCCTGGTTTTATCTGTTAGGAGTGAAGGCCTACCAGAGGAAGCTCGTCCATAGAGACAAAAGAGGTTGATCCCCTACTCTTTTTGTGAGAGATAAAAGAAAGATCAAAATATAAAATCATAAATAATTGGTTGAAAGAAGCCATTCCCAAATGCCAATACCAGAGTTTGTTTTTTTTTTTTCTTTTGGGGCTTTTTGCTGACATTACCAATGTGACTGTTAACTTGCTATAGCAGTCCTGAAGAACTGTTAATGTAAAAAACAGATTTGGTGTGGAAGGCACAGCAGCCATGGGGTGACATAAGGAAATGGATGGCTGCCTCTGGTCTTGCTACCTTAGATTGGAATCACTGCTTCACTCACCTGAATCCTGTTTGAACAACAGACAGGACTTTGAACAGCACTCACAGCTGTTATGAAAGATCAACATGAACATGCTATGTAACTGTAATGCTCACTTAAGCAGAAGAATTAATACGTTTCACCCTGGCCTTGGGGAAACCAACACAAAAAAAGATGACTTCCCCGCTCCCTGCTCCGCAGGAAGGACCAATGCTGCAACAGAGTTTATAGTTTTACAACAACCGAACATTTTATTTATATCTGAAGGTAGGGAACAAAACAATTAATCTAGCTCTTCTAGCTACAGAAACATCATCACACAGTACACAGCTAAACACAAAGTACGGGGTTAAACACACGGCCTGTTTGGAAGCAAGAATTAGATAAGATCATGTTGGTCTTGACGAGTTTGGGAGGTTCCTCTGAATCACATCCCCTCAGGTCTTACTGTCATTGTCCACATGAGCGTTGAAGTCTCCCAGTAGGACAGCTGAGTCCCCAGGTTCCTGCCCCAAGTGGAGGAGTTCAAGTATCTCGGAGTCTTGTTCACGAGTGACGGGAGAAGAGAGCGGGAGCTTGACAAACTGATTGGTGCTGCGGCTGCAGTGATGCAGATGCTGTACCGGTTTGTCGTGGTGAAGAGAGAGCTGAGTGTAAAGCAAAGCTCTCGATCTACGTCCCTACCCTCACCTATGGTCACGAGCTGTGGGTAGAGACTGAAAGAACGAGATTGCGGATACATACATACAGCGCAAATGGGCTTCCTCCGAAGGGTGGATGGCCTCTCCCTTAGAGATAATGTGAGGCGGTCAGCCAAGTGAAAGAAGCTGGATTGATGTGTCGCAGACTGTGTGGAGTGCGAATAGTGGTCGCAAACGTAGATAAAATGGAATGTGGAACAAAATTAGATTTAACAAAAGGCGAGCCATTTAAGAAGGCTGATGAAAAGGTACAAACAAAGGGCAAAGCAAACCAATGCAAAACTAAACATTAACCTAAACTGGGTAAACTAAAATAGAACATGAAAAACCCTGACATGAACAAACCAGTACATGAATACTTGAAACCTGGAAACATGGCATGAAACATGGCGTGACCTGACAATGAATACATGACATCAGACCACATAAAAACACAAGAGGGTGACGAGGGAAAAGAAAACACACAGCTGATACAAAGGAACATGACGCCATAGGGGAAGCAAAGCTAAACACAATGAACATGGGACACCAGACCTCTTCTATATAAAACAGGAAACATAATGGGGTGCAGACATGGCAACACAACCCTGATGACATAGAAAACATGACATGAAACACATTAAGGGCAAGAGAGAGTTAAACACAGGGTGTGAAGACAGAAGGGGAATCTATTAATCAATGAACTATAACAGAGCAACCTAGGCAAAATAGAAATGAGTTTAGATAACTAAATGAGACTTAAACATAAACAATGAATATTAAAATATAAGAAAACGCAAAACACTGGGTCACACGACCCAGGACTGTGACAGATGGATGGATGTTGTAGAGTCTTCACCGTACAATATACAGTAAAGCACTTCAGGTGACTGTTGTTGTTTTTGTAGCATTTGTGTTGTGTGTTTTACTCAGTACCATGTCAAATAATTTTCACTGACTCAGTGAGTCACATTTCCAAAGAAATAACTGTAAGGGTTCATCAACAGCAATCACTTTATTCTGACTTTGTCATTTTCAGGGGTGCTCAGTCGGTTCCTAAACATAATAATGGCACAACAAGGACATTTTAGATAAAAGAAAATACATCCTTTTAGGTTAGAGGCTTGACTGAGGGGTCATTTACGATGAGCATGTTCTCTCCAATGGAGTGTGTGTTGTCTGTGGAAGAGAATGCATATGCATAAGGGTAGATCCTAAGGGTTGACTATAGTAAACAAGTCATTTCAAGCTAAAGGCTACTCTTTCCCTTCAGAGTACACAGGCAGCTGCGACACAAACTGAGGCGTCCATGCCAAGACACCTCTTGCTCTACTCAAAGATGACATGTTGATGCTTCACACCACATATCATTGTCACATCATTTGTCCCTGCTGGTGACAGCCTGATGACCACAGTTACACAGCAACCCTTAAGTTAGCTCATCCCCAACGACTGTGCTCCTGCAGAAGCCGCAGTGGATATAACAAACAGTGAGGTGTGTTTGAGTGTTTAAGGAGCAGTCTTTGCTACTCTAC
>VURO01048364.1:14074-34555 GCA_015108175.1 Pelvicachromis taeniatus
GGGATCACTGTTGTTGTCATTTGCACTAAATAAATAAATTTGAATTAGTGCGATTTGATGGAGGGATATATTCTCACACAAACACACACACACACACACACACACACACACACACACACGTTGCATCTATCTATCTATCTATCTATCTATCTATCTATCTATCTATCTATCTATCTATCTATCTATTATAAATTGTGACAGGATCACAGCCTTTGCTTTAAATGGCATCATTGTGTCTGCTGAGTGGTGTTAAAATCCATTAGCTGATCACCATAAAGTGGGGCTTCTCTTGGCCATGTGAACAATTGTTTTTCTTTCTTTGTTAAATGAAAATAACAGCTATTGACATCAAAAATAAACCCAACACCCAAAGCAGGCACAAAGAGCAATTATGCCTCACTATGCTGCTGTAACTGTAAAATGTCTATCTCAAAGAAATAATCTCTTCTCAGTCTTTTATGTTTGCAACACATACAAACAAAATGTATGTTCAAATAAAACTTTAAATTTTAAGCCAGTTTTATCAGCATTTCCAACATTTTTCTTTATAATTCAGATGATTGTGTTCTGGAGGGGGGGGGGCAGCCTTATTTTCTTTTTGGATTCCACAGAGGTAAGCACACAATGTCTCTTATGACACATTTGGTGCTAAAACGTGCTATAAACACAGTTGTGGAGCTGATATACAGCCCAAGTGGAAATCCGATTAACTCTGGTGGAGATGGGGGGTGTTGTGACATCTAGTGTGCGTCGAATGATTGACTGCACTGTTTATCTGTGATTACTAATAATATTCACATCAGTGTATCAAAATGTCATTATGTGATAATAATCTTGATAGCCCCTACCAAGTTCAATAAAGACATGCTGATCAGTGCCCAGTGGGACCACAGCAAGTCGATTTGTTTGCGTGTTAATGGTCATCTTGTATGAGGGGAATCGCTAGTACAGACTTCGTGAAGTGGTCTTTCGTTGGTGATGAATGACGTGTGTGTTTTCCCCTAACGCTGATTGAATTAGGCCACCCTGCAGTCCCATTGCTTTCCCTAGGAGCAAAGGCGATCCTGCAGAGAAGTTTATCAATAAGCGGGTGGATGGAGTGTAAGTGGTAGTGTTGCCGGGGGCAGACAGCCGGTCATGAGAAGGGGGAACACGCTTAGGGAGAGTCCCACTGATCACACGGCAGATTGGGAGCCCTTGGTGCTAGCGTCTGTCGGTCCCTGCCGCAGGGGTAGAGTGAGCAGTGGAGCCACACAGAGCTGACCTAGAACTACACACTGGGCCAACTTCAGGTCAGCATCTCGGGTGAAGGCAACTCAGATTAGCTGTTTTTCTTTATCTTTTTTTTTTTTAATTTTTGAAACATTTTTCTATGTTTGTTTATCACAAAATATTCGGTCAATTTACCACAGTTGTGCTCAGGTGATGAACACGGTTGATTCAGAACAAAGTGTCTAGCAAGCGCAGCATTTTGATGGCTTTGTTTTGAAGGCTGGTTGCTTTGATGTGGACCCCCATGAGGCCACTGGCAGCTGAGCTCCCACTGTGGCAGATTGATATTTGTAATTTAAGGGAAGCTGTCACACAGCATCCTCCAGATGGAGAGAGCCGCAGAGGCACGCAGTCGATTAAACACGGTTTGTTTAGGAATAATCATTTTGATGTGGGAGCTGAGGATTCATTTGAGGCATATTGGCTCTAAGGTTCAAAATGTTCAATTATATCCTTACACACACACACAAAATCGCAGCATAATAACACATAGATGTAGCGTACAGAGTGGTGTCAGGGAACCGGAGCTTTTAGCCTGTCTGTTATCTGATGAATCGTTCAGATCGCCACATCACAGCAGAAACGACAGGTCAGTGATTTGTGTCCCTGCTGCAGAAAAGGTTGAGTAAAGGTTGCAAGCCAATTCATTAATTCACTCAGTGGAGTGTGCGCACACATGCACATGCATGCATGTACTTGCATGCTGTTTTAGTCACTGGACAATTATAATTGATATCTGAGGGAAGGGTCATGTTTTAAAGAGCCATCTTCTTCCTGTCACATTGATTGACAATAAAGGAACAATAAACATATCAGAGAGAATACTGCTTGATTAACTAGCCTTCAAAGGAACCATACACACACAATAAATCATGTTTTCATCTCACAAATTAGGACGATGGCATTTAGATGCTGGTTTGAAGACCTTCCAGCTTGAACTCATGACATTCCTGGTCATAGGTCTAACTGGTAATGTCAAATCCCGTGAGGAGTTTAAGAGCAGTCATTTATATATTTATGTGATATTATTAAAAATGATCCACTGTTATTGTGTATGCAGTGTTTGAAAAGGGAGGGAGAAAATCAGGTTGTGGTTTATGAATGTAATATAACATAATGTGAAATAATATCACAGATATTGGCAGTATTTATGACACATTAGAATATGCATTTTGCTTCTGATATATTTTCTGTGTAAAATGCACTCCCAGATCAAATATCAGTAAGATGATAATAGTCAAGATCGCATTAATTCACTGATCATTCATATTGACTTGGGTGTGGTGAAGGATGACGACAGGCCAGGCTGATACATCTAGACGACACAGCATGGTATTCTAGCATCTTTAGTTCTATGGCCGGACTGGGAAAGTGTTGTACTCAGTTTTTAAGAATGCCAAATATTTTTCTATAAGCCAATCATTTACAGCCCTTTCTTGTAATTATACAATTTTTCCAGTTGCTCTAGTTTCACCCACCATACAAAATGCTGTCTCTTTACCCAGGACAGTACCTTTACCTTTATCTCTCTTTACCCTTGTAAAAGCAAAAAAGGGTAAAGATTATTGAAAAATGAAAGTATTTGATCCAAAATGTTGCATTTTCAGTGCCAGTTCATAAAGAGTTGCAGTAGGCATGTAACAAATTCTAGCTTATAATTGTTAATTGACTTTTATTTACTCCATTTACTTGTTTTGTTTAAAATGACAAAGGCACATTTGGCCTTCCTTATTTTAATGTCAATTTAAATATATGTGGTGCTTTTGGTAGCACAACTGAGGGTGTAATTCCCCTGCAATTTAAATGAAATTTCAATGTATTTTATCTGACATTATGATGTCATTATATTTGCCTACTAATACTTGACGGTAGGTACACAAGAATGAAGGTGAAGCGAACAATTTTATACAGGTGAATAGTAAAAGTCCTTAGTCGACAGCAAAACAATGCATGATTATGCAATCAGATTAAGAAGTTTAGCCACACCAGCAGTCCTGAAAGTACGGCATATTTGCAGTGTAAGCTGGAAAATATTGTTTACGTTTATGGTAAAACTCATTTGAACTGTTACCTCCTTATTCTACTAACAGTACGTATTTACAGGTAAATATAATCAAATAAAAAAATGTATTCATACACTGAAATTTCTTTTAATTGTAGGGGAATTACGCCATTAATCGTGGGCTTCATTATAAAGTTATAGCGTGTATTTTAAATTAGTATTATTATTGTTTTTCTTTACTTTATCTGAAAAAAGAAAATTTAACATTCAAATCAGAGAACAGAAAGACAGTAATACAGCGCACCGCAGGATCCTTGACAGTGGATGCTTGAACACCTGTACTGATATCACCTCCCTGATAACCTCTCTAACATTATCGCTCTCACAGCACTTGGCACAGATGCCACTTCACTGATTTCCTCATCATTCCTTCGTGCTCTAACTTTGGTCTGTCTGCCTTGAGTTTCTATCAGGAGCACATTTTTAGAAAACTTAACTTCTTACTTTCACTGTACTTTGAAAGCTGTCAATGTAAACAAAGCTAGGCCTGTCAAGGTTGCTTTCAAGAGCTTGGCTTTTTAATTCAGTCACTTGGAAGCATATGCTGCCAGCTCTTACAGCATTTAGATTAAAGTGGTGTCGATTTTGTACCTTCAAGTCACTTTGCTCACCAGATAAAAATGCCTTTATGTTTAGAAATTTATAGAGAAGAGTATTGCGAAATGGCCTGTGCTTCTAAATCAACCAGAGAAGGAGATGAACATGCGGTAGAAAAAATGAGGAAGGCAGGTAGTGATTTAAGGAAACTGGGGAAAGATTTCTGCATTATCTGGAGGCATGATGTGTAGAGAGGAGTTACTGAGGGGTGGCGATGTGGGGGTTTGGATATATAAAAGTTAAAGAGAGGTACTCAGACTTGCTTTCAATTGCTATAGAGCCAGACTCTTTAAGCTCGAAGGCTGGATTGCAAGTTTGAAAGCCGATTAAATATCTACATAAATCAGCCACAAGATTAAAACCACTGACAGGTGAAGTGATCAGTGATCGTCTCATTACAATGGAGTGCCCTGGTGTTGCCCTTAGACCATGAGAAACACAACAAAAAGGCCAAGCAGTTCATTAAGCTTACAAGCTGAAATCCTGTAGAGCACCCACAGGATACACTTGAAAAAGCCTGATCCACGCAGACCCCTCCCCATAGCCCACAGGATCCAAAGGGTTGATCCTGTGCTGCCAATGTTTCAGCGCCAGACCCTACAGGACGCCCAGAAAGGTCCAGTCTTCATGCCCTGATGGGTCAGCTGTGTTTTTGTGGCTCGAGACAGCCCTAACTTAGCACGGGCAGATGGTTGTAATTGTGCCTGAAGGTTGGATCTTTCTGGAGAGTGTAACACCAAAAATTAATTATTTAAGAATGTTTTCATAAGAATAAGAATTCATAAGATTTGCAGTTTTTTAAAGCTCTTAACCCCCAAACATATATGACTACATCGGTGCACTTTTTTGTTTAAAGAGTTTTATTATTTAATTTAAAAAGACTTTATTTGTGTTTTGGATTAGGCTTTTTTTTCTCTCTTTTGATGGGGGCTGGACCATAATGGAGCCAATCAGGATTTCTAACATTTTAATTAAAATGCAATAATTGGAGTGAGATTGTGTTCCAGGACACTGTCAATCAGATGTGATCAGCTGAATGAAGGCAGATTATCAGAATGTTTAAACACTTATTGTAACGTGTTAGCTTTAGCTTTAGTTTTTGCTTTTATAATCATATATTTGATGGGAATGTTAGGATTTCAGGAAGAAGTCTAATGGATTTAAGAAAACTGTAAAACTAGTTGGTTTTTTTTATAAAAGAAGAGGAAGAATTAGGGCTATGCTAATGTTTGAAGGATTTAGACTTTGTTATAGTGGTGCAAAACCTTTTAGGGAAGATATTATGGTGCAATCATTCACCTTTTTCTTTCTTAACATTCTCTCTGAGCAAAACCAAGGTTTGATTTTAAACCATGAGCACAATCTTGTCTAAGACTTAACCAGCTGTTTGAGTTTTCCTAAACCTAAAAAAACCAAAAATGAGACTTGATAGAAGAGATATGACAACATTCATATGGCTCATTTTGCAAAATGACAAATGACCCTTTTCATCATATGATTTAGAGAACGTGTTGCCCTCTCAGTCTCTAGCAACAGAAAGAAAAAATTGGTCTGGACATTGTTAATTATTTCACTTATGATTATTCCTGACTTTAAATATATTAGTTTTCTTTTACTGTTTGCACGCTGCCTTTGGCCCTGTCATAAAATACACAGGGTCAACCAACACCAGCTGTAATGGAATCAATCTCTCAGCTGTCACTTTCCATTGGTCCTGGGCAAATCTTACCACTGTCCCAAGGGTGAACATGTAAGAAATGCAATGTGAACAACACATGTGCTCATGCAGGGCACATAAATGAAAAGAATGCAGGGATGTAAAACAGAGAAATGTTCACACAGAGTGGTGGCGCACAAGATTAAGCCTGGCAAATTGACTTGTCTTGATGTCTGATGAAATTGTATTTAAAGGTGTAATTTAATCATTTTGCTTTTGTAGAATTTGTGCAGAAAGTGAATCACAGTTGTAGCGCTCCTTAGAGACGTGGATGTTGGAAGTCTCAGAGCTGGCAGGTACTTGTAAGAAAGTGGTTCGAATTTTCAAGATCAGATTTGCTCACAACAGTGTAATTGTAACCCGCGATCTCTCGGTGGACTGGCCCACAAAAAATAGACGGAGGGCGGGGGGACTTTATGTCAATTTTCTGCTGCTTGGCTTGTCATCTTGCCTCTCAAATCCACTCTGATGGCCCTAGCTCTGAGCTATAAAGATAGGAAGACAAAAACAGACAAGGTCATGCAAGAATTGGAACGGGGGAGACAGAGAAAAATGCCGAGAGAGGAAAAGAGAACTCGAGGTGTTTCTACTATTTCCTACAGCTGAAACACTCTGCCCTGTTGTTTTGTCAGCTGCAATGGTCTGTGTTATGGTGCAATGAGACCCCAGGGAGTGGGGACTGCCATAAATATTGCACTGTTGTGAGCAGCCGTCTCTGATGTGGGCTCACATTGTGCACCGGATGCTGGCCATTAGTGGTGTTGGTCAGTAATGAGTGGGCACCAGGGTCTTTAAAATAGTCTTCCAGTTGAGTTCACACAGACGCACACACAGGGCAGCAACTTAGCACAATAGACAACCTCCTTGTCAGATGATGAGCAAAGATTTAAACTTTGGGATGTAGAGAACTTGTAATAAACAAACACAAACAAAGGAAGCTGTTTTTTTTTGTTGTTGTTGATTTTTTTTTTATTACGTGCTGCGTTATAGTGAAGGGCCACTAGTGTTTGTTGGAGCTGACATTGCAGTGTATTTTGTCGAAGGTCAATGACATCTGTGGGTCTGTTCATCCTGGATATGCTTGTGTGTCTCTATGTGTGTCTGCACACACACACATACACACAGACCGAGTCAGTCCTGTTCTTGGCTCCAGCAGTGATCTGGCACTTCTCCTAGTCCTGCAGCCCCTGCCATGCCTCCCTCTCGCCCTCCCTTTCTCCTGCTGCCTCTCCTCCTCCCATCCTTCTTTTCTCCATCCATCCACACACCAGTGCAGATCAGCCTGCCCAGGCCTTGCAGGGTGTCAGAAAAAAAAAAGAAAAGAAAAGAGAGCTGACTGGACTTTCACCCCAGCTCTCTTGGTATGCTTCCTCATTTCTGGCTCTGTTTTTAATGCTTCGCTATCATGTGACGGTAATATGGCAGTGTTATGTACCCAAAATACAATATGCCACTCAAAAGATGTTGAACACATGGACTGTGAAGAGCTGTGACTTGTTACAGGCTGGAGCTGCAGTCAACAAAGTGTATTCAGTATTCCTTTGACAAAACCCAGATAACCCCACAACAGGGATAGACACATGTACTGACGCACAAACACCAATACAGTGTCTTACATTTCTGTTTCAGTTCACATAAATCCTGTAATAAGATTCCATCTGAGATAAGTGGAGTGCTCCCCACAGGGCCCTTTCCCCTCTTGGAGACCCACAGCACTATAGGATGGATACAGCTGCGGTCAGAGAGCAATCAATGCTACTGACTCTGTGTGTGTGTGCGTACGTGTGTGGTTGTAACATGGATTTTAAATACTCTTCATGAATCACCAGAGAAATCACATACTAGATATTAAATTTTAATGGCAACCTTGTATTTCCAGTGGCCTAAACAGGTTTTTTAAAAGCCAGAAATAAATATTTCCAATCTTTATTAGATATGTGAGTCACTATATTTGAAAACACTGCACCATTTGCATAAAATAAATGGTAATTAAATCCTAATTTTCTTGAAAAAAGAAAAAGATGTAGGATGTGTGCATTCAGACAAAGAACAAAAAGCATACAGGAGTCCACTTTGGTTTAGCTGAATTTTGTACCGCATCCAAGATATTGATTTTAGAGTTCTGTTGCATCGTATAGTGCACTCTGGCCAGGTGGAGACAGTCAGGTGAGCATGTTGGGATTCTATAGATGAGAGAGTGAAGGTCACTGAGATGTGCTTATGGGGCATTGCTCACATAAAACAGCTGGGGTAATGCAAGGTGGAGTGGTGGTGTGCAGAGCAAGAGATACCATTGTGAGCACATGTTCAATTAAATATATACCATCCATTGATCCATCCCTAGTAAGTGTGATACCTTCTTTGTGTGTGTATTTAGGATGTCTGGTTGGCTGCAGGTATTTTGCTGCAGCACCCAGATGGCTCTCATTGGTTCACTTACTGCTGCTGCACATATATCTTTCTCTGTCAAAACTGACAGTACCTCAGGCTCTTTGTAGACGGAAACAAGACAAGTTGGAGTCTGTGACATTCTGCCAGTAGTTTTGATAACCTACACCTTGGTAAGTTCCATTTTTGTTTTTGTGACTTTGCTTCTAAACAGGAAAATGAGCAGGGAAGATGTTAAAGTGGGATTCAGCAGGTGGGAAACCCTCAAATCAGTTTTAGTGGCTCAATGTGGGGAAAAGAATCACAACTCACAATAATTTCTATTGTGTGCTCCAGTAGATTTGCTTTGTGTACAGGCTGTGATCAGCTGACCTGCTGCTCTTTGTGGATTTACACAATACAGATAGACAGTACATTCTTTATGCTGTCTTTATATTAGACACTATACAGTTGTTATGAAGGTGTAATTCAGTGAATCTAAGCAACATCAGCTTAACATCAAATTCATCTCTGCTACACTTGATGTAACTCTGACCATGAAACCACAGCCGCTGTGCACTGGTCACATATAGTCCTTAAATTTGAATAACCACAGTACTGGAAACTAGCCTGTTTATTTTCATGCATCCTCAATCATCCAGGTAAGTAAATCCCAAAAAGTTGATTCTGTTCATCTGGACGTAATGTTTTCGTTCGGAGAAACGAAAACTCTCAAGAAGTCACTTGGATGAGAGTGACTTCTGAAGAAGTCACTCATTACGATCGAAAACGTAATGTTTTCGATCGTTTCTCCGATCGAAAACATTACGTCCAGATGAACAGAATCAACTTTTTGGGAAAACCCTGCACTAAACTGGAGAGTTTTTCATGCCGTCTTTAAATAGCACAGTTAGTCTACAACAGAGAAAAAAAAAACATGTCACATATACAGACCTGATTTAAAAACAGGACTTACATGTAAGCTTTACATTTCCAGTTTATCAGATACCACTGAGCAGTCCTTACCTTTAAATACAACATCCCTTCTTCCTCTTTCTTTCTCCATCTCTGAGTGAAGTTAGCTCTCATTCTTTTCTCGTCCTGTGAAATACAGCAGCTGGACCTTTACGCTAGCAACACACTGTGCAACAAACTGTAGACACAAACAGTTTGTGTGTTTGCTGATGTTCTTTGAACTGATAGAAATGTTGCATTTAAAAGGACCTGCTACTTAAATGTTACTCACTTTATATTTGCTCCTCTTCAGTGAGGCTAGCTAAATGCTGAAGTACCACAACCGTAACTTATGGACATCTGCAGTTGTTCTGATGTTGTGAAAAAAATTAAAGATAATAAATTAATTAAAACTCTGGCCCACTTTTGGACACAGTTTTGCCTGTTTCATCTGTTTTTGTGCCACATTGCTTGGTGATTAATACACAGACAGGACTGACTTTCAGGTGTTACTGTTTAGGCTCAAATTGGTTTGACGTTTGAAGGCTGACATGAAATAATAACTCCCTTCAAATGCCCTAAACCAAAAGTAACCAAAAGTACAGATATTTGTTTAAAAATGCAGGAAGTAAAAGTTGTCAGAGAAAAACCTACTCAAGTAAAGTACAGATACCTGAAAATTCTACTTAAGTACGGTAATGAAGTATTTGTACTTTGTTTCTTCCAACCTCTGGATTCAATACATTGCTGGAGACATTCCTCTGAGATTTTGGTCCATATCAATATGATAGCATCAAATCGTTGCAAATTGGAGATTTGTCACCATGATGCAAATCTCCCATTCCAACACTGGCACCTGGTGTGGTCGTCCGCTCTGCTTCAAGGTCGGGGTGTGCTGAGAGATGCTCTACTGCATGCCTTGGTGGTTATTCGAGTTACTGTTGCCTTCCTATCAGCTCAGAGCAGTCTGGCCTCATCAGACCTCTGACATCAACAAGGTATTTTCACACAGAGAACTGCTGCTAACTGGGCATTTTCCCTTTTTCAGACCATTTTCTGTAAACCGCAGAGATGGTTGTGTGGAAAAACCTCAGCAGATCAGCAGTTTCTGAAATACTAATTTCACATTGAGTTCCTGCGATGTGATTGACTGATTTTGCATTAATGAGCAGTGTATCTAAAAAAGTGGCCAGTGAGCATATAAATCAAAGCAAGATGCCATTCAGAGAATGAACAGGAAACTTTTCAAAATAGCTTGACAGGTTTAAAACAAAATACGGCTTCTAGACTAGGTGTGCACAATTTACTTCAGTTATACTTCACTTAAAATATTGTGCACTCGATTGTGCGGAGATGATGAGATGAAATGTGTGTTTACGCAGCTGTGACGACCTTGCATAAGTACACATAAAAAATGTTCTTCAATGTTCTTCTGATAAAGAGTGTTTGATATTACTTTTAAATAGCAGGACAAACACGCGAGCATGCTGGAAAACAACCACAACTAGATGTTTCTTGAAATGTTTTTCGCAACAACGTGCTTGTCTGAATTTACGATGCTCTGATCCAAATACACATTGATCATGCAACTTACAGTGGGATTTTACATTGGTGGTATCGTTCTTATCTGTTGCAACTCTTCTCAACCCCAGCTTCCTTATTTCCTCCACTTTGCTCTCCATTTCTTTTGGTTCTCTCTATTCCCAGCCTGTCCTTAGTCAAGCAGAGAATCGATTTTTAAACAGGCAGAACTCTGGGGACCGGGCAGAGAACCATTATTGGCCTCGTTTAGGCTCCATTGCTACTACGATGGCTTCTCCAGACAACAGGACAGACTGTCATGGATACCAAATCGTAAATGCACATTCCAGGTGAAAACCACTCAGGCCAGCATTTCCTTTCCTCAAGGAGCTTTGTTTTAAAGAGAAAAAAAACAAAACAGACACACACACACAGTCTGTTTTAGATGACTGCAATGCTTCTCTACACCCCATGCCACAATCGAAAGCAAGATAGGATGTGAATATAGCAAATGTACAGTCTTTTTTTCCATGCTGCAAGCCACCTTTATACTTTTCCAGTGCTGCCTGAGTTTTTGTGGAATTGCAACATATGGTGATGTGTTTCTACTGCAGCGGCTGCTGATTCCTCATCGGGCGTGCTGCGCTCCTGTACAGCAGCTGTATGTCTGTCAGGCAGCTGAAGCGTGCAGATCCAATCAAAGTCCTCATTTTCTATCTCGGATTGAAAGTTTCCATGAAAGCTTCTGCAGCAGACCTTTTTCATGACAGACATTTTGAGTCGTCATAGTGAAGAGAGCACAGGTGAAATTAACACTCGCTCAGTTCCATTAATTGTCCTGATAGTTCATGTTAGTGAACCAGCATGCACCTTGCTGCACCTTTTGTATTTAACCATCATTGTGCACACCAAGTCAGAATGTCTCTGGTGAAAAAGGTCTAATATAGTCAAGGTTTATCCAAGACGTGTTATGTTCTGACCAAACGGTACTGATCAAAGAAAAACAGCGATCCTGGATTATGTAATAGAGTCCCAACTTACATGTTTCCCCTCACACTTTTGTTTTCAACACTAAGAAATGGAGAAAAAAAAATAGAATTTCACTCACTCTATCATAATTCTCTAAGTCTCGTACCTAGAGTAGAAAGTCTTTTGTTTGAGTTGTTGCAGTTTTAGACAAGTGTGTTGACACTTTAATATATACATGGATGTCCTCTAACTTCAGATGTCAATATCAGACTGCAGTTCGGCAGATGAAGGATATTAAGCTCCATGCCTGAACAAAATCAGAATCAATTTAAACAAATCAATAACCATTTGGGGATATTTTTATTCACTTAAGTTGATGAGAGGATACAATTAAGCAGGTACTTGACTAAAATCTATTGCCGTTGCCTGGCTACATGACTTGGGTATCATGAGAAATTGATGTGTAAATTACAATGTGTATATAATAACTAGAGCTGTCAGCGTTAACATGTTAACGCAAACTGATTCGCGTTAGCGCGTCAAAATTGGCAAATCCCCGTTAACGAGTTAATGCAGATTAATCTGTGTGAGGGGTTACTCATCACGACTAACGCGATTAACAATTAATCCATCTGGAGCACAGACTGACTCAAAATCCCTTTATGTGTTTATGTTCGAAGTTCAGAGAACAGCAGAAATGTCTCTGTCAATGCATTTTGTCCAGTTTGTCCAAAGTATGTTCATTCTGCGCTCCAGACAGGTTGAGTGTGTTAAAAATTTTAATTGCATTAACGTTGACAGCACTAATAATAACTAGACAAACTCTATGAATTCCTTACATGAAGACTAGAGGGAACTTATTCAAATTAAAAGTCCCTTTTAAGCAGGCTAGTTACCAGGTTAATGTCCTACGGTGTGTTTTAGATCGTTTGCAACCTGGGAACATATCAGCTAATCTGCTGACTAAGCCTCTGGGGTAGCCTGGCCAAGCACTGGTCACTTTTTTATAAATGGAAACAAATTTTAAAAAGTAAATTAAAAAAAAAACCAAAAAAAAAAACCCTTAAATATTTTTTTTTTGAGTACAGTTAATAGTTTCAGTGTTGCACTTCAGCAAATTCATTCCGCCCTTCATTCGGCTAACCACATGCAACTATAATGTACAATAGTGCAACTGTCAATAAAACTTGGACTATAAGGAGACAATAAATAGAAACCAAATATGTTTCCAGTACCAAATATCTTGTCCCCTGGCTACAAATTCTGCATTGTTGTATAAAAATATGCATTTGCCTTATAAGTCATCATTAGTTGCTTTTTGACTGTTAAATAGATTTAACAGTGTACTACTGTTATGAAAGAGTTACTGAAAATGTGTTTCAAATTTCAGCACGCATATTTACTACAATAAACAAAAAGAAAACATGTTCGCAATGAGGAAAGAATATGTTAAATATAGCATAACGCCTACAGAGGTCATTGAACTGCACGTACTGCAGAATTTTCATTGATACCAGAACAAACTGTGCACATTTGAGCTTATTCATGCAATGTAGCAATTAGAGCAATAACAAATCAGAGTAATATAATAGCCACCCATCCATCCACATCCCGGACAGGTTGCCAGTCTGTGGTAGGGTGCAGAGTAAAAAATGCTTTAGATTAAACTTATATGACATAACAATATAAAGGCACAACATCCATATGTAAAATTTTCTATGTTTGTGTGCACACCTCAGTTTGTTTACCATCCTGTGGAAATGGTGTGCTTGCATTTGCCAGTGTTTTTAGTCTACCTGTGTGTCAGTTGTGGTCCAGCAACCCCAGTGGGGTGTGTACACTAAATGGGTGAGGAGAGCGTTGGCCCCTGCTCTCCATCAAAGGCAGCATTGACTAGAAGCATAAGGGCGTCTCTGTGGCCAGTCATCCTTGGACAGCTGACAATGGCCTGGGCATGGGAGACCTGGCAGAAAGCAATCAACAACTGCAGGAAAATGCTTCACTGCTGGTGGAATGTGTGTGAAGCCAGACCTCAACAACCCACGGCCTTTACTCTTGACCGATCATGAGCAAACGGCTTTAGTTTGCCTTGAAGCTCTTCTAATTAATTATGTACACAGCACTGCATTTTATGTGCTTGAATGTGCTCTTTACGTGCATGTGTGTTTATGTTCGAAGTTCAGAGAACAGCAGGGGTGTGGATTGGCTTAGGATCGTGTGGTAATTAATCTCACTCAGTGAAGAGGTGCGTGTTGGGACTGAGGCAGGGCATAGCTCACAGCACCTTGCTCGTTAGCTCTAACCACCTATGGCCAGCCTCTGGAGATTAACGAGGACTGGTCATGGTCAAAAGCGGTCAAATGCGTTTTAACGAAATCTCACCCGGTGTACCGCCGAGCTTATTTTTTTTATTTCAAGGCAGTGATTCACATTACAACTGCACAATGCTGCTCATGGGGCCTGACTCACACTGTGACACATCTGGCAAACAGCAGAGCAAACACACATGTGCACGCAGATGCCACATTGAGCAGCATGAGGAACAGGTAAACATACAGTAAGCATAGTTACAGTACGCTGTGCCATTTACTAGCTATCCCAGCATGAATCTCTTTGACACAGTGACACATTGAAACACCTATGACTCATTCAGTTGTGTGTGTGTGTGTTTGCTTGTGCTTGTCTTGTTCATCTTCATCTGTAGCTGCTGTGCTTGCTGGTGTCGCATTTGATGTTAGTGTAGCTAAATCTACAGATGAAGCGAAATAACGATGAAAGTTAGAGAGCTGCATCTGCACACAAAGTCACGTTCATTTTTGAATAATTTAGACTTTCGCTTCAATTTGATTGAATTCAGTGTTGAACCTGAGTTCTGTTATCAGTAATGTCAGTCAGTTTATTTATCTCTAAGAGGCTAGCTTCAAAGGTAATTTTACAGTCACTGGCTGCTGAAGCTCATAAATAATGCGGAATTTTTATAGAATAAATGGTGGTATACAAATACCACATCTCTCTCTCTCTCTCCATATATATATATATATATTTTTTTTTTCCCATACACAACATCAGGGTTATGATCTGTAAGTCTCATTTAATATTCCACAGTTATTACTCATGTAATATTGATCAAAAGGCACTTGGCCTGTTTGTGTTTGTGTGTTTGTGTGTGTGAGAGAGATTAAACCCTTGTATTTGCAGCAGTGGGATACACTCATCATCTATTCCTGAGAATAAATTGTCCTACCTGCACTTAGTAGCGACAGCTAATGAGAGACCCTGGTGCTCTTTCTTGAAGCACTCGTCGTAATGAACGTCATACCTTGTTGGATAAACAGTCTAGGGTGAATTTGCCTCTTTAAATGTTCACTTTTGCATATGTTCTCTGTTTCACATTTTCACTTGGACCAATTATTTTGTTGTAGTAGAAACAGTAGATGACATAATGTAGACGTTAGCGCTAAAAGGAATCAGAAAGGATGACTCCATAAGTCAAAGGATGCAGCAAGATTTTGATAAATTCTTTTTAGACTCAGCTCAGAGTCACGTCTTACGATGAAGATGTACTTTACCTAAGACAACAGTGCAGTCTGCCTTCAAATTAGATTAAATCCCTAAATCACATGATCAATCACCCATGGCTTTCTATGCCAAGATGGCGGCGTTTTCCTTCTCTCTCTTAAGATGGCATAATTTCATACTATATCAGCAAGGTTGTTTTGGCCTGTAATTACATGAATGTGTGTGCACTGCCCTGAAAGATAAGAAAAAAATTGGAAATGAGAACATACTCAGGTCTGATGGAAGCACACACACACACACACACACACACACACACACACACACACACACACACACACACACACACACACACACACACAAATAGCGAGACAGAAGAAAGATAATTTCTTACATAATGACATAACACAGTTACAGACACAGAAGCACGATGCATACCTCTAGACCCCAATTATATGTAGAAGAGAAAAAACGCACGTCTATTTAGTGCCCAGTAACAGCCCTGTGTAATAACCTCTGGTTCTGTTTTTACTGTTCATAATGAGATGACACAGTGTACATCACCCCAGAGCTGTGTGTAGAGGTAATTGGATAATACAGGGGAGTACACAAACACACTTGCTTACACATGTAAAAAAAAACACAGAGATGCGCACAAACCGAGCTGTACCTTTGTACTGTCCTTTGAATGTGTGTCTGTTACTTACAGTTGCACCCCACCCAGTCAGGGCCAAACACGGCTGCCTTCACCTATTACCATGGCAACCCTCTCAACTCTGCTTTCAGTGACATCATCCTTAAGGTGCATCTGTTTTATATGACCAGATATACAGCAAGCGAGCCATCATGATTCAGCTTTAATACTGCACATATGTTTGCTAAACTAGATCTTTAATGGTTATAATCTTTTCCTAAACTCATGTTAAGCAAGGTTATTGTATTTTTATGACATTTTTTTTATTTCCAAAAACAGCTAATTCCCTATCATCACTTACCACACTAATGTTAATAGTTAGGGAGCACTAAAAGCAATCATCATTTTTGCATGTGTAGTTAGTCATCGTTGTTTAATTAAGCGAGTAAGAAACAAGTCATCCATTTGCTGTACCCACTTATCCTTTTAACTGTGTCACAGGAGGCTGGAGGCAATCCCAGCTGACACTGAATGAGTGGACAGACGGCCAGTCAATCACAGGTCTGACACACACACACTGACAAAGAACCGGTGATGTTTATATTAAGAGGAAAATTAAACTGCGAAGAATCTGGAGACAACTCACGCAGGCACAATAACAACATAAAGTTCATACACACAGGCCACAGTTGGCCTATTGGCTTGTAATGAGGTTAGAAACAGCTGCTACACAGCACCACCATAGGTGACTTTAGGCACATCCACACATTTTATCTAAATGTGTCACTAGTAATTTAGTCATTACAGTTTTCATTGTAAGAAAATTTGCTCACAAGGTCAAGATCAAGGGTAACTGCCGTTTACTATAACTGGCAACATCAATTAGTATGATTTCTTACTTCCTAAAACTGCAAGGAGCTTTTCTGGATTTTAACATTAAATGTGCAAATACTGTGAAGCATTATAAACTAGGCAAGTGTAACTTGATGGTGGTTTGGAATCTCTCTGAGCTCTTAGAAACAACAAGATGGAGACGGATAACTTTCTCAGCAGCCTCTTTACTCCCAGCGCACTGCCACAACACCCCAAAAACACTTCCTGTGCACAGCCCTCATGGATACTTCACTGACCACTCAGAAGCCAGGAAATCCTATACTCGGACGAATGCAGGGAAAACAACTAGGTAAATTCAACACATACTCATTACTGCTTTGAACATGCATGTGTAAACATTTAGATGTGTAACAATGTAAATATCAAAACATGTAACCACCAAATGGGTATAACTAGCTCTATAACTATCAACTGACATATAAATGTACTTCTTTAGTTTACACAAGCAACAGCCTCCAACATTAACACAGAAGTTCTCAAAACGGCAGTTCCTTAAATATCCATTTCAGGCTGAAGTCAAGTGAATTAGTCCTCAAAGTCCCAATGTTAAGATTCCCAACCTTGGAAAAAAAAACAACTTAACAAGCACACAGCCTAGTCCAAAAAACAGTTTTGCAATAAATTACCTCGGTTCTTTTTATATAACACTCCCTTGTGCTAACACTCAAATGCACTAAGGCCTGAAGATATGCATTGTTAGGTACATGGCCTCTTTGACCGACTTGTGAATACCGAAACTGTAAGCTATAGCCAGTACCTGTGTCACCTGTAATTTGAAGCTAATTTGACTCACTGAACTAGAACTCGTGGCTGAGTTTGTGCCTACAGGAGTATTTTAATACAATTATGTAACAAATAATGAACCTTGGCGTAGTTCATTAACAGACCCTTCAGTCTGACCTAGTTTGATCTAGTTACTAATAAGCATATTGCAGTGGTATGACTTTTACAGATTATGGTTTTGTGTTTTTCTTCATTTAAAGTTTTACTATTGACTGACTTTATTTTCAGCAGAACCAGGATCAGCTTATCTAGCACAATTGTCTCTCAATAGTCTCCCACCAAAGATAACAGGTTTATTCACAATGCACGTGCTCAACCAGAAAAGGCTGGCCTCCCAGCTTGACAAGCGTCAGTTATTTTAAATGGAAAACTGACATATTTCAATGTCTCTGATTCAAGCAGAGTTAAGCCTGTTTCCAGAGATAATAGCTACATGCAGCCACAAGATGGCAATAATTGAAAGGATGAATGCAAAAAGGAAGATTTATAGCAGAAATCTTTTTGAGATGCAAGGAGAGCAATTGCTTTCACTTTAGTACACTTTAATTGATTTCTATTTTTAAATTCACTGGACAAGCGTTTCTTGCCTTGCTTGCCCTGGCCAAACACCACTGGCATATGGTTTGTGCCATAGATGCAACTGGCTAACTAGCTGAGGTAAGCTAACTTGTCCAACTTTAATCTAAATATAGTTATTTTTGACTCCCAAACAATTAGTTTTATAATCATTCAGTGAGACTAGGCAAACTTTCTCGTGGAAGACTAAAAATGTTTTTTATTTTATTTTACAACAATACCCAAGTAAATAATTTTATATTGTTAGTAAAAATCTCTCTTACTCGCATTTAAAAACCAAGTAGCATGTAATTTATGGATGGTTCATGTCTTCATAAATGATTCAGCCAGCTGTATTTACATATGAAACCCTGCAGTACACACTCACATGAGTGTGTATGTGGTCATACATTAACACACACTGCAGGGTAAACGTGTTAGTGAGCTGCTATTTAAACCAGTTTCCTCTCTGACATCTGAGAGCTCCTCTTTCATCTCCAGACTGCTGACCTGTCACACTAACTGAATCAATTACCATTTATTTTAAAAAGCAGGATATAGTCCACAGTGAAACTGTTTTAACATGGATTCCTTTTGAAGTTGTAACATGTGATGGAAACTTGTCAAGCTTAGCAAAATATCTCCTTTGTTTGAACAGGTTAAATTTTGACATAGGTTATATTAAATCTGTCCCAGTTAATCTGGTTCCTTATGGTGACATTGCTGCAAAATACATAGATGCAATGTGAATATTCAACATGAAATTGTTTTCTGTGGCATTTTGTGCATATAACACCTTATGTTACAGACACTTGAACGGTCTAGGCAACTTCTGTTTTCTAAAGATAAAAATCTTACGAAAAAGAAAGGTCTGTTTTTGTCCAAAAGTGATTCAGAAGCTTCATGAAGCCTAAACATGCAGAGCTATAAACTTCCCATATTGTGTGAATCAGAGTGTGTCCATGTGGTCCTCCAACTGTCTCAGCCCCCATCTGTGAAGTGATATTAACTGGTGGATTTTCTTTGATGCTCATAAAACTGCATCATTAACCCACTTGCTTTCCAAACTATCGTCAGCTTCACTGAACATATTTGCTGCTAGACGCTACAAGTTAGAACCAGCCCTTTAAAATAAATATTAAAATCACGGATTTTGGTGTATATAATGTGTGTTTTCAGTTTATTTTTGTTTTGATTTTTAGAAAAGGATGAAGAGAGCACTTCAAAGAAACAAAAGATACTTGGCATCCCTAAAATGAACTTTATTGCTGTTCCACAGAGTAGGTATTTATTATTCATGCGAATTTCTAGGTGCCTCTAGCTACAGTCTGAGGAACAGAAATTGATACTTAAGTCACTCTGTCATCATTTATTTTCTTCTTTTTTATTTAAATAAATGCAAATTTCAATTTTTAAAATGCAAAAGCCCAGTAGTCAAATCTAAAGTTTAGTAGCGTTTAAAGGAAGTATTAAAACCTTGCATATGTAAGTAGAATCACAATGCTGGCATTTACAGCTAAACCAACATGTTTAGTGAAAGTCAACACAGCAATCTGTTTGGTGGAGGAGAGGGGGCTTCAGGGGAAGAAGGATACAGAGAGGACTGAACACATGAGACCTGAAATGTATACTGATGGAGGCATGAGTCACAAGCATGAGTGCACGCATTAAAGTTGTTCTTTCATTGGTTCCTTGTTGATGCATGTCTACCATGTGACTAAATGTAGAGTGTAGTTGATATGCTTTGGATAATATTTTTAAAGGTTTAGCAGAAATTAATAGTAATAAAAACAATTAGAAACATGACATTACTTGATTTAACATGATAGAGTGAGTGACTTTGTGTTTCTGACATGTGGTTTCAAGACCCCAAGATGCCAAACTCTGGGCTTCCAAACTAATAATGGGTGATGTGGCTACCTCCATCACTTATCTACAGTCTACAACAAAGTTTAGGTTCAAACATATGGCCCAGGGGCCAGAACTGGCCTACTGAAGACCCCAATCACACCACAAAATGTTAAGAGCAAAGATTTTGGACTTTTAATTACATTTTCAAAAGTTTTACAACTTTTCCTATCAATACAAACCTCCTTCAAGGCCATTCATACTACACCAAAGTAACTAAATAGAAAATAAACAATAACATGACAGAAAGGTTCCTGTTTGTTCCACTATGTAGTAGAATAATGAAGTAGAGTCCTCAGCAGAAAATATTTTTTTTAAAAACACACACACATCCGTTACTTACAATGCTGACAGATTTCTTCCATTTAATACATCAGCCAAAAACTGAAACTTACTGATAAAATTGTTTTTCTTTGTTCTTATAAAAAGATTAGTCACAGATTAAATCCATAATAAAACATCTTTATACTGACAGAAGAGGGAGTTTCACTGGTCTGACCCACTTAAGATCTAAGTGGGCTGTATACAGCCTGCGATATAAAATATTTCCCCGTTTTCAGTTTTAGCTTAGCCATTCTTAAAAAGCTGCAGGCTGTTGTGGATTGTGGACAAATAAGTTGTTCATCTACACAATGGAGGCTCAATCAAGGTTAAAAACATATATATATATATAAGGCTCCAGCGCCCCCCGCGACCCTGAAAAGGATAAGCGGCAGCGAATGCATGGATGTA
>VURO01048364.1:34685-49849 GCA_015108175.1 Pelvicachromis taeniatus
TATCGCAAATGGAGCATTATCTTGTAAACGGAAATGGAATCTTCTTGTGAGTAATCAAAGTTTCACATCCACGACCCTCCTGCGTCTGTTTTCATAATTGCTTCCTGTCTGCCCCCTCCTCTCTTAACCCAGATAACTGTTCACTGTGTCAGAAACACACTTCTTCTTCTTTGTGTGTGTTCGCTGTACGTCTGTGACAGAGCGTGTGTGCCCTCGTGTTGATTTGCGGAGTTTTTTTTTTATAGTCCTTTGAGCCGCTCTGTCACTGCTCCATTCTAATACTATAACGAGACCTCCGGGACACACTCGCACACACTTATATACAAGAAGACACACGTAGCAGAAAATATAAACGAAGCTTACAGGCCTCTGCAAACCCAGTAACAACTATAATATGAATGAAAAAAGGCCATAAAAGCATTTCGGGAGACTATGCAGAGAGGGTTTGTATCCATCTGTGGAGCTGCTGGCAGAGGCCTCTCCTGCTACAAATGACTGCACTTGAGCCGTCACCTCTAAGATTTCAGAGAGGTGATGCAGACATCCTGTCAACACGGGAGACACTCATAACACTTAATCATGCTAACCAGCAAATCACTGTAATCCCCATTTTGCCCTGTTGATGAAAAGCTGAGATGACAAATAAATGACACCAGCCGCTGGTCATATTAACACATTCACAAGTGACAGTCCATCTTTGAAATACCATAATGATACTGCAGGCATCATTCAATATGCTTTACACCTGCAGTTTGTAAATCAAAATTGACTGCAGTCATAATGGGAGGTTTCTTCATATCATCGCCATCAGCTCTGTTAAAATCCAGAGCTCAAGCAGGACAGCGTCAGTAAGACATCTCAACTATGAGACAAAACTGGCTGATGACTGGATCAAGACAAACCCTCCTTATATGTAAACAAGGTCAAGAGATCTCATTTTCACCATATCATCTAAATTAACCCAAACACATATGATGCAATCATCTAATGCAATTTGTTCTGACATTAAGCAGTTTTCCCCCCTAGTGGCTATGATCCAATTCTCATTAAATACAGTAAGTAAATAAAAAGTAACAAGAAAGAGCAGCGCTGGCTTTTGCCTTAAAGTAAAGTCAATATGTCATCCTCCAATTCCAAGATGCTAGTGGTCATAACACCATGGTGCTGTTCAGCCAAAAAACCCTGACTCACTGCATATAAGATATGGGCATGATATCTATGATGGCTCCACTTTGTGAAGTAGGATTTTAAAGCTTTGAGTTTGACCTTTTGGCAGTCGGTTTGGTTTATTCTTGGTTTTAGAAGCAATTTGTCAGTTACAACTTAGCCATGACCCTAAATCATATCCTCCTCTACTGCTTATTGTGCTCTAAATGTGCTTATCATTTGTGAAATCATTTATGAAAAAAGGCATCGTTTTGTTTTCGATAATGCATGAAATACATGAATCAGAAGGCAAACACAATACTGCAACAACAGAAACAGACTTCCGTTATTCGCTGAGCTCCATATTCTTGAAAATTCACAAACTAAGGTTTGCCACGTGTTTAATGATGCAATAATTAAATGTAGCTGAGCTACGATTATTATTTCAGTTCAATTCAGTTTTCTTTATATAGAACCAATTCACAGCAACAGTTGCCTCGAGGCATTTTATATTGTAAAGGGGAAGACCGTACAATAAAAGAGAGAAATCCCAACAATCAGATGGCCCCCTATGAGCAAGCACTTGGTGACAACGGGGAGGAAAAACTCCCTTTTTAGAAACCTCTGTAAACCAGGTTCAGGGAGGGGCAGCCATCTGCTGCGACTGGTTGCGGGATGAAGAGAATGAGAAAGAAAGACAAGAGAAAAGAGAGAAGACAAATGTTAACAATATGTAGTAGTGTCATATGGGCACATGGAGAGTAAAAAGAGATGACCACAGAAGAACTGTTCAGTGCATCATGGCAAATCCAGTAGCAGCCTGAAGCTGTAGCAACGTAACTAATCACCTGATCCAGCTCACTCAAAAGTTTGAAGCCTAATCTTAAAAGCAGAGTCTGTCTTCCCAATCCAACTTGTATTACTGCTAACACAGCCATGGCAGCTTTACCTTGCAAGTTAATGTATAATTATGGTTGATTATCCACTGACTTTTGCAGATTTAGTCATATAAGCAGACTCATATGAACCCTTTAATCATCATCCTCCTTTGTTAATGTTTGGCACACACGCACACACAGGCGCAGTAATGTGTCCACAGCTGCTCTGTCAGCATTGATGAGACAGCAGGTTGTCTAATTGACTGACTTGATTGCCCTCGTATGTGTCTGTTCACCCATAAAAACCTAATTTATCACTAATGGGGCAAAAAAGGAGGCGGGATGATGAACGTAAACAGATACAGTGGCTTTCTTACATCTGTTATCTGGCAGCTGACAGCGTATGCGCATGTAGACCCGAGTGGAAGTGAGCAAGACTAAAAAACAGGAGACGGCAAGTCAGGAGAAGGAGTAGGGAGGGGAACGTGGAAGTTATGTTGTCGAATTTAAAGAGAGAATAAAGAATATTTGGATGGGAAAAAAAGGGCATATGAAGGAAGAAAGAGGCAGGTATGGAGCATCAGCCCTATTCAGACAAAAAAAAAAGGATAAAAATTAAAGTATAAGCGAGAAAAGAGGGGGAAGCAAGCATGGGAATGGTGTGGGTTATAAAATGCAGAGAGACTAGAGGGAGAATAGAAAAGAAAAGAGATTTCCATGAGGCATTTTCAAGGCCTGCTGCTTGCTGTGTAAGACAGTGTTTGCTGATTGACAGCTCATGAAAAGCATTCAGCCACTTGGGCCTCACCCACTCATCCAGTGTCTCTCTCTGTATCTGCCACACATACACACAACACGCTTTGTAAAATATCCCGAGCTGCTCTCTTTTCTTTCCTGATAACAGCTGCTGACAGAACACGTCAATCTCGAGGTATCCCTCTGCTTTCTTTGTTTTCGGGTGATGTTTATTTTTTTTTCCAAATACAATAAATCCCCCTCTTCCTTCTGCCTAGTTTCTTCCTCACCAGCTCTAACCATTTCCACCTTCACTCTTTGCTCTCTCACGTTTCTTCGCTCTCTTTCTACCACAAACTGATATGTCTCCCCATTTATCCTCGCTTTATCATTTTGCTCCTTCGTCTTGCCGTTTATCTTCCAACTCAGTCACCTCCCACGTTCCTATCAAATTCTCCTACACATCCTCTTTTTTTTTTTTTCTTTCTCAAAATTCTGTCCTGGCCAAATGACGAGATTTGATGTGTCATATCCACGGGGAGAAAAATGTACAGAGGATGTGCAGATTGTTAGCATTTCTCTTGCAACAAGAAATGATGCAAAGATTGCCACAGTCAGATTTTGATTGGAAGGAACTAGTAAATGTGGCATGTTTAAGCAATCGTGAAAAATGAAAAACAGCTGAACTTTAGGCTGCCGGAAACTGAAGCACTGAGTATTCAGTCTGCAGGAGAAACAAGCTGAGAGCTGTAACATTGCTGCACACCTGGAGCGACACAATCACGTCAAACTGCTGTTTGAAATTCATACAGTTAATAGATTATCTGTGCCTTTCTTGGCTCTGAAGCACATTAAGAGAGCTCACTCTCACCGTTTCTGTGGCTCTGTCCTTAAATCATGCTCGTTTTTCTTTTCTCAACCTCCCAAAACACACATTCTTATACACACACCTGTGTGAAGGGAAACCCCGGCGCAGTACCACCACCTGGTACTGCACCGGGGTTCGACAATACTGCAGTGTAACAGACACACTCACACAGTTTTATCTTGAATTTGTTTAAGTTTTGCAAATAAAAAAGATGCTGTTAAACATAACGCAGAATGTTGGTGATGTAATATGACTCCTCCATACACTGTGTCACCTTCTAAATGCACACACACCCACAAACTGACGCACACAACCTTTTCCCTTAACATTCCCGTTAATGAACAGACACACTTTCACAAAAATTTCAAAAGCTGGCCGCCCACATGCAGATGCACATAAAGACATGCACATAGATATACATGCCACACACATGCACACAAAGAGACACACACACAGGATACTGTAAGATGTGATCAATAGCTATTGATCTGCCACCTTTGGCTTGTCTTGGCAGCACTTCATGTCAGACATAAAAATGTCCACACCCGGCAGGATGGAGACAAATTGCCCTCAGACTCACAGATACACACACATGTACACATACGAACATCTCTTAAACACACACACACACACACACACACACACACACACACACACACACACACACACACACACACACAGATTAGATTTTATCTCTATATCATGAAAATTCAGCACAAATTTCGAGAAATCGAAATAACCTATAAGCAGCAAAGATAACTTCAGTCACTGAAGTTACATTAATTCACACACACAAAGACACACACACACGCGTGCGCTTCTTCATCGCCTCACCTCTGTAGCACATAGTTAGCCAGAGCAGCTCCAGCACCTGACCCCCAAACTCACACACGTCCAATCCCAGCATGGTGCCTCTCTGCGGGGCTTTACTCTCTGAGACGACAGGCTGAAGTAGAACCAGAGAACCTCCACAGGTAGCAACAAAGTGGCAGAGCAGGGATCGATTAAAAAGAAGAGAATCCACAGAAGTGTTTGAATAGAAAGAAAAGAGGTCAGGCGAGCATCTCTTCCTTTGAGGAAATAACAAGAAATATGTATTTACAGGTGTAGAGGGTAAAAGAGAAAGAGGACCGGCGTGAGAGATACAGCAGAGGGAAGCAAGGAGGTATCCTTGGGTGTGGGTGTGGATGTGATAGGATGTGTGTGAGTGAGGGAGAGAGAGAGAGAGCGAGCGAGAGGGTGGAAGGAGGTCGAGGGAAGGGAAGGGAAGCAGCAGACGTGAGAAGCAGCCGGCTTTCTGCGCTACTTCTTGTCTTACATACACCAGAGTTTAGGGACAAAAGGGGAAAAAAAAGAGCTCTAAAGGCTGAGGATGCTGTCAGCTGTTTCTGGATGCAGAAGGGATGCTGGAAGAACAGCGGTAGGCAGACGCTGGCTCAGCCGGCAAAACTGTCTGCAGTTTTGTGTGTGTGTGTGTGTGTGTGTGTGCAGCGCTCAGACGCTGGCTATCGATTCGCAGACAAGCATGGAACCCCTCCCCTCCCGCATCCCTCCCTCCCCTCCTCATGCCATCAGCCCAGCGACTGCAATGAGCTCATCCTTTTACCCCCCCCCCCACACACACACACACACTCCCCCCTCCCTACTCCGCTCTTCCTAGCATCCACTCCTTCCTTTCTTCCACACCTCACTCCTTCTCACGCGCCCCCTCCAACTCTCTCATGCTTTCATTTCCCCTCTTCGTGTTTCATTACTCCACTCTCTCCTCCTTCACCTTTGTATCGCAGTGTCAATCCAACTCTCTCTCTGATTCCCTATTTATCTCACTTCCCCTTTCCTTCAGCGTCATCTTGTTCTCCCTCTGTCTTTAAGTGACCACGCCCTGTCAGCGGCAGGCTTCAATCATTCTTTGTCTTTCAGTCTTTTTTTTTATATATCATCACTGTTTTGCCTCCCTCTCTTTTCTAAAGATACCGCTAATGCCACGAGGGAGGTTGCGGTGCTGGAGAATACAAAAGGATTTGCGTCTCCCACTTGACAATCAGACACACTCCTTTTCACTCATGTCTGCGCACACAGGCCTTCTTATTTTGTCATTCAGGGGCTGTCCAGCTGTCACCTCACATACTAATGGAAGCAACTTCTCTGTTTATCTGCCTCTCACCCTCTCAGAGTCTAGCAGCTGTTTGCATGATGTTGTTTGATGTTATTAGGAATGACAGTAACAATAAAAAATTAAGTTTATTAGCGTAGCGCCAGCATCATAAAGTGCTTTGCATGTGGCGTCATTACAGAGGCCGGTATCTGGAATTAAATACAATAGAATCAAAGATGCTACATAAAAGATTAATTTTGCCACCATGACCTCAGCAACTGACTTCAGGACTTGGCATTTTGAAGCATCATTGGTTGTGTTTTTAGGCACCTTAGCACTAACTATTAGCAGTTGCTTACTACTAAACTTTCACTCAGCAACAATTCGAGGAAAAGTGTCTGGATGAGCCGAAGGCCTCATTTGTTGTCAGATGCTTCCAATCACAACTATTATGAAGACGCCAACAACACCAACATGATTAATCACTCGAATTAGTGAGTGTGAGGTCTTTGCAGAAAGCAAATAGCTACAACTCTTGAAATGCCTGTCAATCAAAGTGACCACACCCCTAACTTTGAGTCTCAAGAAAATACAAAAGTTTTGAAAATACAAAAAAAAAGAACAAATAAATTAATAACTCTGATACAGTCATCACAACAGCAGGCAGTGATAATCTAATTGCGTTTTTTGCTAGTGTAGACTGTATAACCGATGGACATAGTCACTGTGACATCACCTAAAGTCCCATTTTGAAGCCTGGAGATTAATGTTTTTTTCGCCGTGTCACCAGCTTGAGAGGAGTGGTGGGTCTGATTGTGTTACTGAATGCTTGACTATCGACTCATGATTGATTCGTTAGCTAATGAGAAAACAGCTTGAGACTGCAGTTCACCCTTCATTTTGAAACATAGCATGACCAAGGTTTACAAAACAGATGTAATTTTTTTAATTCATTGACCCAAAATTAATGACTGAGCACATAAACTCATCAGGAAAGGGTTTAGAGGGTTCAAGTTAGAAAGCTGTTTTTCCCATAGACTTCTATGGGACAGGAAATCTTTTTGCAAACACAGCTATCGCCATCTGGTGGTCTTTAGATAGAATAGAAGTTTAAAGACACTTCTGCATTGGCTTCATTTTTCAGACGTGAAGCTACGACCTCGTCTAATGCTTCCTGTACCTGGGAGCCAGATATATAAAAAACTGGACTTTCTCTTGCAGGTTGTTTCCTTCTTGATGATCTCAGGCTGAGGACTGGTTGGTAAGGGAACAAAAGCTTATATTCTGGAGTAAGGGCATGGAAATAGAAATATGAACAATAAAAAATACACAGTTTCAAATCTGTGGAATTCAAATTTAGACAATTCCCCAAATATATTTAACTGTATTGCACAATTGTAGTCGAATTCAGTTTGCCAGCCATTACATATTTTTCCCATTAGAGCCAATCTTTAAAGTCAAGCAACAGAGAATCAGTGGGAAAAAAAAAAATCAAAAATCAAAAATACAGACAGCACAATAAATTCACATTAAAAAAATTATATTTTATACATGATTTTAGAACAAAACCAGAAGCATGCACCAGAATAGACTATGTTTCATAAGTGCAAGTCCCTGGATCTGTGAATAAGTTCACATATCACTGAAGCTGTTCCTTCCATAAAAAATATCCCATCAAACTTCATCTTATGGTTCGTCATGTCGGTGCAAATCCATCATTTTCAATCGGTTAACAGCAGTAAAATCTGATTTAATGACATTGCCTCACCCGAACAATCATCCCTGTCAGTGTCTGTGGTGAGCCTCTGTCCTAAAGCAAGCTGTTCCATAAACTCATTATAGTCATATCACTTTATGGAAAAATAAATCAGGAGCTGTAGTGGGGGTGAGTGGTATCTATAAAACGTGTGCTCGAACACGCCAGCCATGAATGGGGTCATAAAGAGTGTGCCGTGTAAGGGCCCCCCAGGGTTTAGCGTAACCGTATTTCTTCTCAAACAGGAAAAATCTGACAGAAAACTCAGCAGGCAGCTGACAAGAAGCTGCAGTGTTTTTATCTTCTTAACATAATGACATAACTCAGTCCTCAAGTGAACCGGTTCGCCCGCTTTTCATACACACAAGATTGGTTCACCTGATAAACAATGACATGCATTAATATATGCAGAATGGATTAGTGAAATAGTTTGACGGATTGGGAATTATCCTATTTGCTTCTTTGCTTGACATATGAGATGATTCATAACACCTTCAAGGCATAAATGTATATTTTAATATGAATCTTCTGTCTTTCTGTAAAGACAAGTTAGACTAACGTTAGAAGATTAGTCAACAATCTCCAAAACATAAATTAATAAAATGGTTAACAGAGAAAACAAAAAGCCAAGAATCATCAAAATCCACCTAAAACCTTCAGTTCATATAGTGAGACTCTGTCTCACTATATGAACAGTGAGACAGAGCCGTCAGACAGCCATATGAAAAAGGGTTTTCATAGTTTTCCTCCTAATAAAAAATGTGTGGTGGGTGAGCTTGTTCCTAATTCATCCTGAAGATGTGTTAGTACGGCAGTATTTATGCTTATACTTTCCTTCCCTGTGCCATTCTAGAAATGACTCTATAGACCTCCCCTGGCATGTTAAATGATAAAGTTTAAGACAATACAATTAGAAATAGGCTCCAGCGCCCCCCGCGACCCTGAAAAGGAGAAGCGGCTGAGAATGGATGGATGGATGGACAATTAGAAACACACTGAACAAGTATGGCTTGTTTGAATGGGCTGCCAGGAGAAAACCTCTTCTCTCTAAAAATGAACATGGCAGTACAGCTTAGGTGAGCAAAACTGGATCTGAAGAAACCCCAAGACTTATGGAAAAATTTCCTTTTTCAGTAGATGAGACCAAAGTGGAGGTGGCTGATTGTGTTTGAAGAAAATACAAACACAAACACAGCATATCAGCACAAACACCTTGTGCCAATTATCAAGTTGATTGTGGAGGTGTGATGATTTGAGTTTGCATCAATACAATACCAATACCTGTCTGACAGCTGCAGCTTGGCACCAATTGGGTCATGCAACAAGACAATGATCCTAAGCCCAACAACAAATCAGCAGCAGAAAAACCACATCCACAAACCTCAATGAACTGAAGGATAATTAAGAAGAGTGGGACGATATTCCTCCATATGAGAATCCAATGAAGTCATACAGAAAGCGAAATTGTTGCTTCTAAAGGTGGCTCTATAGGCTTCTACCTCACTTTCCTTTATGACTGTACCCATATAGATTCAGTCTGCCAACCCAACATGCTAGAGTAAACTGATAACCTTGCACCCCACATTCTCATTTAAATATGCTGACTGCAAACCAATGGATTACATCACAGTGGCAAAGTCCATCTTTTCTATGCCATCTATGATAATTCTTGCTGTTAATTTGGTGAGTGCTCCAGGCCAAGAAACCTTATTCCCCTGTAAAGCTACAATCACTTGTTTTACAATTTGATTGAGCATTTTCTGTAAATATAATATACAGGTGTATAAATATACAGGTGTATAAATATACAGGTGTCTAAATATACAGGTGTAATTTGTCAGACGCTGTTGTGTCTTAAGTTGAACAGAAATGAGCGTTTTAATTTCCTGTTTGGATATCCCAGATGTACATAAGTAAGGTTCGATAAGACTTAGATGATGTACGTTTCTTCCTGAAGCAAACAGTCCTAGTTATCCCTCTTGCTGTTTATGAAATCACAATGAAATGTAATTTAAAAGAAATGAGAAAATGCAATTATCACACACTGTAACACACCTCAAATTGAATTCACAAACTGATATCACGTGGATTCGCAAACGTAATCTGCTTTGATTTGGCAAGTTATTCCATTAAGCTGCGGGTACATGAGCTGAAATAATTGCTTTCTGCCTCTCTCCATCACACACACACACACACACACGCACGCGCGCACACAGAGAGAGAGAGAGAGAGAGGAGAGAGAGAGAGAGAGAGAAACACTATGTACGTTATACTCTTGGGGTGCCTGAATGAGCAGTGTCTAAATGGTTTTCCGACATTATATCAGTGAAGGGGCATTTATCTCTTTCTGTTTTAGCGTGGAAAGAATAACCTGTCTCATTTGAGGCTCATTCATCCATAAGCAGCAGCAGATTTAGTCAGACTGAGAGTGAATAACACCAGTGTTAATTCTCTGAATGATAATTTGAGGAGGGAAAAGGTGGTGACAGGAAAGAATCTATGAATCAGCACAAAGGTGTTTTTAAAGCAGTAACTGAGTAAGTATGGAAGTAATCAGGGCCGGTAATCCAGCTTGTCAGAGGACGGAGGAATGACTAAGAGGTTTTTTTGGTCAGGTGATGAGAATAACAACCTCTTAAAGGCAGAAAAGGGTCGTATAAGCTGTAATAATGAACAAATCTACACAGTAATAGGATCTGAAAATGTTTTCTTTGTATTCTTTGTTCTCACTTGTTGTGAACATACTAACAAACTGTAGGTATGGTGTAGGTGAAATCACCCTGACTTAATCCACCTCATAGGTACAAAAAGGCCTCATGGGAAATTAAACCATCATTATACATCAGACCTGGGCAGACCAGTGCAGCAACAGACCTGTAAAGCCCAGCCAATGGACTGGCTGGTGTTGATGGCCATTTGAGCTTGACTGTGAAAGCACTTAATCCACTGCTGTCAGATTTCAATCTATTACAGCGAAGTGTGTTACCAGTGGTGTTCCTGGTGACTGTGGTCTCAGGTGCTTTCAGATCATTAACAAGCTCCTCCTGTGTCATTTTGGGCTGATCCTCCACCTTTCTCATTATCATTTTAACCCCTTGAGTGAAGATCTTACATGAAACTCTAGAACACGGCCGACATGATTCTTCCATTTCTGAGTAATCACACCAACCTTCTCACTAAGCTTCTTCCTGATGATCTGAGTCTACAATCATGTCCATGAGATCTTTTGACGGCTCTTTGGTCTTGCCCCGATGATGGTGGAAAGGTTAGAATGGAAGAAACTGATTGTGTGGACAGAATCAGGGCTTTAAGACGGATTGATTGTGATCTATGTGTCACATGGGCACACAGCACATCTGTGGCAGCCAGAATTCTGGTTGGGTTGTAGGGGATCGAATTCTTGGTTCGCTCAATGACATGCGGATCAATTTATAACTTTTATGTTTGGTGCCAGCCTCAACGCTATGAGCTCATCTGTTATGTTATCAAACCGAGTAGTTTTTGTAGCACAACAAGAGGCATTATCGGGCTGAGGGAGCCCACTGTTTGCCTCTATGTGTTACAGTGAGAGCCGTATGAAGGCAGAACCTGAGTTTTTCCAGCACTTTAACTGTCATGGTCTCCATGTCTCCTTGGCTGACCTGGCGTTCAGGCCACATGTTTTTGTTATTGTTATTCTCTCTCTCCCTCCTGTCCTCTGCCTTGGTGGAGTTCATCATGGACTTCCGCTCTTGGCCCATCTGCCTGATTACCTGAGCCACTACTTAAGGTTGTGGTTCACTGCTTCTTGTGGCTTTGAGTCATCTCTGTTTTGTGCAAACCTCTAGCTTGTTCTGATTGTGCTTTCTTGTATAGTTTCCCTGGACCTGTCCCTGTTTCCTATCCTGTCACCAAGTCTGGGAGTGTGGCGTGGTGTGAACAGCACGAGAGCGTGGGCCGTGTTGGATTTCCCCTCCTTCCCTGGATCCCCCAAACCTCACACTTTGTATATAGCTTCACTCTGTGTTTTTGTGTAAATAAACTGTTGACGTTTATTCTAAAGAGCTGTTCTGCGCCTGAGTCCATTCGGTCCCGTGACATTAACATTATATTGGAACAAGTTTATCAATTTTATAAATGTCAGCGTTCATAGTTTCATTGTTATTGGGTGACTGGTGTAAATGCCTTAGTTCCACAAGACTGCAAACTTAAGTCTTTCCAATGATTGTGAAGTTAAATCAGTGTCTTCCTAACAATAGTTTTTAAAAGCCTGAAGTAACTGTACATGAGAGGCTGTACCAGTAAAAGCTGTGTTTCCACTTTTTAACCTTACAACAGGAACAGACAGAGTCTCATAATGGAAGATGAATTAGCGGTATCGTCTGCATCAGTTGCTTTCAAAGTAATGAGTAAATCAGTGTGCTGCACTCTGGACAAATCTGGAGACTGAATTTCTATCAGTACATAATCTAACACACTTTTTAAGGTTACACAAAGGGAACATTTAACATTTAAGGTAACATATGTTCCAGTTCAGTAGACATTTTTACAGATTACATTTTAATATGTCAAAGCAGCAAAAACACATGTAATTAATAAAGACTTAGTTATCTGCATCCTAAAACAACAGTTTTAGCTTGAAACATGGGCAACAACAGGCTCCTCGTGAGGGGATGAAGTCAGATACATAAAAACAGAAGGACACCTAAAGGGCTCAGTGGTGACCTTTCATCTCAGTCACGGTGCCTTCAGATTTCCTACTGGAGTTGCAAATTAAAGTCACTGCATGTGCGTAGCATTAACAACATGAGGAGGCCTCTGTCTGGAGTGGAATGGGTGAAGCAGAGGAGGCCAATGATGCAGATGAATCAATAAGAAGGGTTGGTCTGATTTTCTTGAGGACCAGTGCAGGGGTTTACCTGGCGAGAGGAATGACGCTGAGGCTGTGTGGGGAAGGAGACGGGTTCAGAGTAATTCAGTATTTGTTGTCCAGTGTGGGCTGAGGAAGTTGGTGCAGGAGAGGAGATCAGTGGCGTGGATGGAGGAAAATACAGGCGGCAGGAGGGACTGAAAATCTGTGGCAGATTGCACTTTGCACACAAAGGTACACAAACCAGGGCCTGTGAGTTTGGCATTGGCAGCAGTACTGTGTTGTGGCCGATTAGGCTGTGAACACCTGGCTGTGTCTGCGGCTGGCACACCCAGACTCCATTCGGCTGATGTGGCTCCTTCATAGCTGAATTAGAAGAAGATGGCTCTGATTGAGTTGGCTTCAAACAAGATCTTTTTTCATCACATTTCACTTGACAAAACGGTGTTACCCTGAAATATTCTCTCACCTTTGGTGCAGGTGTGACCTCTGACTCTCTTCTTCTTTTTGCCCTAAAAACAAACACATCAGAAGTTTCCTGAGCTGATACAAACTCTCTGCAGTGACTGTTTCATCATTCAGTGCAGTGAAAGGCACATGCATGAACTGTATGTTGGCACTTTGGACATACACAGTTCTTTATGGGGGACCAATCCGGATGTTTTTGGGCGTGATGACGTCTTTCTGTTTCCGCATGGTCAAAATATTTTTTTTGCTCCTCCTTTGAGAGCAAATTCCACTGTGGACAGAATATCACAAGAACACACTGTCAGCATGTATAAATACACAGCCACACTGATACTACACATCACTACAGGACAGCTGGTACACATGCGCAAACAAGAGCACAGAACATTAACAGATGCATAAATATATTCAGAGTTACACACTTACTCTCTCTCCCACAGCTGCATTCACAGCTGCACTGTCACTGATGTTCAGTTTGGCTGTGACCTTTGGCCTCTGCTCTTTGAGGTACAGCATGAAGGCATTTGGGGACTTCTTAATGTAAGCCTGGTCTTTCCCCTGTTCAGTTTCATGCTTTCTGTTTCAACAGGAATAAAACCCAGAGTGAGATCACGTGTTACCACTGTGTACAACTGTGAAGAAAGTAGTTTAAAAACATGAGTAAATGTAAGGAGGCTGATTACAATAATTCACATACACATCTGCAGATAAATGACAGATTCCTGCAGATCAGTGAGAAAAAGCAGCAGAGAAACTTACTTTGGAGCACAGCTGTTGTGTGGAGGAGCCAGAAGAACAGTTGCTCTTGTTGTCACTGGGATGTTATTGACAGGCAACTGATACAGTAGATTGTGTGGAGGGAGGGAGAAGGACAAGAATTCATAATACTGACACTTAGTCCAGCGTTTCAAAGACTAATAATGTTAAAACATCACAGAAACATGTAAACAAAACTGTTTTTCTGTCATTAGCCTGAAGCATCCAACAGGTGTAATCACCTTTATCAATAAAAGTCTAACTCTAATGACACATGTCACTACCTCTGAGTGTCTCACCTGTCCCTGGCTATCTGTGCCTGGCTGACTGTACATGTGAGATGGAGCTGATCCCAGGAGGGTGTAGGTAACAGATCCTCCACTCTGACTGTCTGCTGCTGGCTCAGGCGGGGCTGGTGGTTCAGCAGGGAAAGCAGGAGGAGGAGGGTTGGCTGTTTTCCCCAGAACATCAATGCGATTGTCTGACTTCATTCTATCGAAAATAAGGTCCAGCTCTTCCTTGACATCCATTTTTGGGACAGAGTTATTCTCTGTCTGGGATCCTGTGGCACATATTCATAGAAATTTGATCCTCTTAGGCTGGGATTGACATCTTATATCATACAGAACTAAACTAAGGACAAGTATTCAAACAGGTCAGTTAGTAATTAAAATTTGATCATTATTTTATAAAGAACTCAAATACCAATGAAAGTACATAATATAATGAATGGGTTTTAAGTTGTTCATCAGAAACATTTAAATAGCTCATATATATATTTACGAATTTACATTAATTACCAGAGATATCATATTTAATAGGACTAACAAGTTACGTGAGAATTTGATTCAATTCAAAACATTTTCTTTACTTTTAGTTCAGATTCAGGTCAGATTAAAATACTGACTTGAACTTTATTGCAGAGGGAAATATTTAACAGCAGTAGTAACAAGATACAGATTTATTCAAATACCATCCATCCATCCATCTTCCTCCGATTATCCGGAGGGGGGGCAGCAGCCCAAGCAGAGAAGCCCAGACCTCCCTCTCCCCAGCCACCTCTTCCAGCTCATCAGGCCAGCCGAGAGATATAATCTCTCCAGCGTGTCCTGGGTCTGCCCCGGGGCCTCCTTCCGGTGGGACATGCCCGGAACACCTCACCCAGGTGGCGCCCAGGAGGCTTCCTTGTCAGATGCCCATTTCCGCCGCTTGTATCCGCGATCGCGTTCTTTCGGTCACTACCCACAGCTCGTGACCATAGGTGAGGGTAGGGTTGTAGATCGACCGGTAAATTGAGAGCTTCGCTTTTACACTCAGCTCTCTCTTCACCACAACAGACCGATGCGGCGTCCGCATCACTGCAGCCGCAGCACCGCTCCGTCTGTCGATCTCCCGCTCCCTTCTCCCATCACTCGTGAACAAGACCCCGAGATACTTAAACTCCTCCACTTGGGTCAAGGACACGTCCCTGACCCGGAGTGGGCACTCCACCCTTTTCCGGCTGAGGACTATGCCCTCGGATTTGGATTTTGCATTCCCACCGCTTCACACTCGGCTGCGAATCGTTCCAAGGCGAGCTGGAGGCCATCACTCGATGAAGCCAACAGAACCAC
>VURO01048366.1:0-10618 GCA_015108175.1 Pelvicachromis taeniatus
AGGATGGTGTGGGGGGGGGGGGGGGGGATCGTGGCAAACTCAAGAATGATTGCACGTCTATCGTGCTACAATGCGGCACATTTTGCTATGAGTGTGTGACAAATTAGTAGTTTTGTCTTGCTCTGGTGATGTTAATGGTGTTGGCAGTGGTCATGGGAAAGCGGGCATGCTGTCGGTTTGTCACATTCCATTTCACAGCGAGTCTGGTTTTTGGCAGGAGGGGTGGTCTCCCTGCCAGGTGATCTGTGGGGTCGTTCAGTTCGGTCTCCACGGTCTGTCTTCCTTCACTCTGCCTTTTTGTTAACCCGCTGTTCACCTCATATCATCTGTATTGTCCCTAAATCTAAATGCACTGTTCCTGACTTCAAACAGCCGGGAAATAAAAACATTGCGCGTCGTGTTTGAGAAGATGTAGAGCAAGTCGCGATATGATGTACACTCCAAGGCCAAATAGATCTGTCCCTGCTTTGCAGAGAGCTGAAGTTAGTGTTTGTTCAACTGCTGTTCCCCACAGCATAACTGCAGTTAATATTTAGGGAGTAACAACTCAGACGTGGATATATTTGGTGATATTTCCTCTATAATTCCAGCAGTGGATTTCACCAACTACTGAGCAGCATGACACAGCTTGACTCTGTATCACTGTATATTCTGCTAAATGTGCTTCACACAGTATTAGCATTGTAAATAATAGCGTTTTTGATCATATGAGTTCTGGCATCATTTCTAAAGTATCCCATTATATTGAGGCAACTGCTGTTGTTAATTGGTGCTATATAAACAAAATTGAATTTCTCATTATATCAGCAGCGGTGGTTATTTGTCAACAGTGGCAGTCAAAACAAAGCCATGCGTTGCTCATGAGGATAGAATAAGGAGCAGCAACAGGCTGTAATGAGGTTAGCAGGTTTGTTACTACTTCAAATAATCCTCTTAGTCTTTGGAAGCACTTGCGCCAATGCTAAGTCAAGTAACAGGACTATTATCCCTGAAGCCTGTTGTAACCGGACCGCTGTTGGCCAGAGCTGCTGGTCATAGTCCTCCAGCATAAAGAGCCTTTTAGTTTGGTCCTCAAAAAAAAACAATGCTCTAGCTTAGTTTTTTTAAAAAAGAGACAACAAACACAGAAGTGCTCTTGCCTACAAGATTTACACGTCATCTTTGGCTTTCCAGGGAAAGTCTTGTCTTCACTTTAATAGCAGGAGCATGGGAGAAAAAAGGAAAAGGGAGAAAAAAACCCACACGTTACATGTTAGTCTTTCATACAGGCGTGTGTGGGCTAGTGAAGTACGCAGAGGGTACATTTTTGAGCCACACCTCCGCACAACCTGTCCCACTTGCACAAACGGGCACCCTCGTGAAAACCACAAGGGAAAGATTAGCAACAAGCTGACGTGACGAAGACAGCATCTGGGGCTATGGTGGCTCGCTTTAATGAGACCACCCTTAATTATGCTCGAACAGTAAGAGAGCGTGTGTGTGTGTGTCCTAAAAAGAAGAAAAATCATTCCCTTTTGCACGGTTGCAATTGTCCCCACTGAAGGGTCGCGTGTGGCGTTGGGTGAAACCCAGAGGAGATCTAAGGCCGGTCGGGCACAGTGGTTTGGTAATAAATGTTTATTGACAGGATACCGACCACCTTAGATCTCAGTTCCTGGTGTGCGAGTGGGAAATGCTGCTGGAATGTCACACCAAGTGGGGAGCGGGAGCATTTCCACCATGTACCAGTTTCCCATCAGTGTTCAGAGGGGAAAGTGTTTATTATGGTAGTCGTCAGGTGCTCTCTGTGCTGTTTTTATTTCATTGTTTGACAGTGTTTTGAGTTTTTTCTCCCAACACTTAACTGTACCAGACAGGATATTCTCTTTTGAAATAGTAAGTCTAGAAATGCTTTGATAGTCCGTTTCTGTTGTTTTTGCAGTATTAATAGAATATTGTCATTGTACTGAAACAGCTGGGGAAAAGGATAAAGACTAAAATTGGATCATAATGCCGCCACAGCTGAATGTACATTGCTTTCATTTTTATGAAATTATACACCTGCGATAAGTTTTCAAGGCCAAAAGCTAAAGAAGCACAAGCCTCATAAAAGTCCACCGTACATGCCATGAGTCATATTTTTGCTTTTTTGTTTCTTTTGAGTATCTGCAGTTTTTCAGCTGATGAGCTTTTTCACTGGTGTCTGGGTTTTTTTTTTTTCTTTTAGTTTCTAGTGGTCGCGTTCTCCTCAGCATGGATTCATTTTCACCCTGAGAACTTCACCCTGGTGTGTGAAAAGCAGTAGAGGTTTGAATATATTGATTTTTATTAGGGATTTAGGGAATTTTATTTTCCTCTCTTTATTCATTTTTATCCCCGAAGCTAATTGGAAACAGTGTGGAGGACGACAAACCCTTAAAAGCACAGCTCAAAATGGTACTGAGTGGCCCTTCATCTTCAGTTTTTACACACTTAATAAGCATTAAAGGGTGTTTTCGATGTGGCCGTCCTCACTGTGCCACTGATTCAGTCCGATCTTTGCCGCTGGGTTAGGATTTCACTTCTCCTCCTCCTCTTTGCAGACTGATCTGTGAAGCGACTGAAAGGCCTGACATGGGAAAGAATCAGGTGTCGTTGCAGTAATAGCCTCAGACATGGTAACGTGTAGCTTTTTAACACTGCTCCACCCTCACAATCCTGACTAACGCTTCTGGAGAAACTGCGGCTCAGTTGCACACCAAGAAAGAATGTTTCACTGATTGTTCTTTATTATTTATTCTTGATTGTTTCTCAAATCTTACGGTTTAAAGGTGTGGCCTGTGGGCACAGTGCTGAACTTAAATTTGTCAAACCCTGCCCTAATGAGTCGTGTGAGCTTTTAATCACCAAAAAGCTCAACATTTTGTATTTTCTGTTGTTTTGGATAAGTAGATACACATTATGATGCAATATCATCAACCTTGGTCCAGTGTATTATGTTGCTAAATGTTAATAATTAACCATTAACACCATTACTACACCAACAGTCTAGTAGTTGCTGATAAGATAAAACTTTACAGCGTTCTTTTTGCTCTGAGCATGTTTTTTGCCTCGTGAGGCTCCATGTGCTTACAAGACTGTTTACTAGAAATAACAGAGACTGAGTGCATGTAACATAGAAAGTTTAATATTAACTTTATCTCTGTAATCTCAGTGACGCTGAAAAAAAAAGGGGTGTAAAAACAGCACGACGATATGATGCATTGAGCCATTTTAGACCAGACAAATATGGATTGTTACTTCCTGCAAGTCACACTCTGTCGTTCTCTCGCACACCCTTCTCGATGTGCAAATCTTTGGTCTCCGTGTAGCTTTTCTGTGGACATCTGACAGCTTTAACCCCACAAAGTGACACGTTACTTCTGAAGAGCATGCATGATTTAGCAGCATGACAGAGAGTCCTGGCTGCTGGCAATCAGTTTTATTTTGTGGTTTTAATCTCAGTAAGAGCTGCAAGACTGACATTTAACATTTTGTTAGTGCTCCGTACACCTAAAACCAGTCTAACCAGTTTGTAAGCCCATGGGTTTTTCTCTCCTCCGCTTTCCATTTGGAGTAAAAGACCTCTTATTTAGATATTAAAATTACTACTACTACTACTACTACTAATCCTACTATTACAAAGCAAGACCTAAGTCTCAAATGGAACTATGAAAGCCTGCTAACTCTGAATTGTTGGGAGTGTTCAGGGTGTTGCTACATATCTACCAAAAGGTTGTTGACCTGACCTTGACATACACATGTCAGTAACCTCAGATTTCTTTGGTTACGTTCACTCAGTTATTGACGTCACTCTTGCTTCTGCCAATAAAAAATCTGTCCACCCCCCTGAGAGACAAACAGAAAACCAGTATCTGTTTGGGTGACATGTTGCACAAAGTGTCCGTGGCATGTTATGAAGCTGCTTTTGTGTGTCGAAGAAACTGGTGTAATGGTTTTTCACCCCCTTTGAGATCTTGGCAAACCAACCCATAACTGCCGCAAAATGCGTGGCTGCTGTCCTTCGGGGGGGTTCATGTGTTATTCTCTGTCAGATCACTGATCATGCATGTGACAGTGTAAATAATGTATTACATTCTGATCAGTGAAACGGCACTGTCACGAGGTTGTGCTGGAACCCGTTCAGTAGTAGCAGACACCTTATCGAGCTGCTGTCCTCCTTTCGACCAACCACCCATCACCACTGCACACTCACTTTCCCAGGCATCTCCTCGTCTACGTCTAACAGCTTTAAAAAATATAATACCAGGAGTAAATCGCCCTTTCTCGCAGTAAGTGAGGGGTGAGGAATAAGGTTAGGTGTTCTCGCAAAGAAAAGGGGAAAAAAGCTATTATTTTTATGGGTGTAAGTTTATTTTTCCAGGCAAACTTGAGATTTGATTAAAGCCTAACAGGGTAGCGCTCAGATTTCTTTTGACTTCAAGGTTCCTCAGCGTCCCACTGTGTCTCCTGATGTGTGACTATGCTGTAAAAGGTGGAAATATTCTAGTGTAGTTTGCACATCTCCGGGGCTACTTCAGTTCACTTGAAACACACCTAAAAACCTGTGGAGACATTGCATATGATACAATTTATTTGTGTAGCCCAGCTGGGAGCAATTGTGTTGTGAGGGTTGATATATTCTCCAAGCACTTCAGTGTTTTGTTTTTTTTAAACCCTGCCAGTTTGAACACCTTCCTGGGGGGGAAAAAAACAACTTTGCTCCTTGGAAAAAGCGAGGTTTTCATAATCCCTCTGCACCATGCCAAGCACAAGAAGTGTAAGCTCTAGCTGTTATTGACTAGCGCCCTGTTTTGAGCTCTTGTGTTTTTTGTGTTTCCTCACAGGTAATCTGCTGCTACTTCCTGATCTCTGTGTTGATGCAACTGTGGCCTGGCTGATATCAACACGAAGGGAGCAATACTTAACGAGTAACTTACCCATCCCATCTGTCCAAACTTCTCCTGTACCTGTCACACGTGTTCTGTTTAAGCTGTGTCAATCACACACACGCACTCACACTAGAAGGATTTAAAACGCATAGCCTGCTTCTGCGCCCACACACAGTCACAGCAAACATGGCCAGCCATCTGTCCACCTTTGGCAAAACCCTGCTGCGTCGCAGGAAACTAGACTTGTCAAGTGTAGAGACCCAGTTTGCCCGCTGCTTGTCCACCCTGGACCTCATTGCCTTGGGAGTGGGCTCCACGCTGGGTGCCGGTGTCTATGTCCTCGCCGGTGAGGTTGCACGAGAGAAGGCGGGACCCGCCATTGTCCTCTGCTTCCTCATCGCCGCTCTGTCCTCCATGCTGGCTGGCCTGTGCTACGCCGAGTTTGGCGCCCGTGTCCCTAAGACGGGCTCCGCGTACCTCTACAGCTACGTGACAGTCGGCGAAATCTGGGCCTTCATAACAGGATGGAATCTCATCTTGTCTTATGTCATAGGTAAGCCTCAGTTTCAGTAGAGTGAGATGTGCCATAGAAATCCACACATTAGGTGTCATGTCTTGTCACCATATTATTAAATAATCTCTGGTATGTTTTTCCCCCTTCTTTTAGGTACAGCCAGTGTAGCCAGGGCTTGGAGTTCAACCTTTGACAACCTGGTGGAACAAAAGATCTCAGGCTTCTTTAAAGCCTCCATGGCAATGAAGGTGCCAGGCCAGGTGCTGGCAGAGTACCCAGACCTGTTCGCCCTCATCCTGGTGCTGCTGCTCACTGGTGAGTCTGCTTATTCTTAGTGCTATGAGGGGATAACTGGCTCAATAATAAAGATGTTTTGGGGATATAAAGAAACTTGAGCAGTCCAATAAAGGGCCAGCCGCCTTCATTGAACTGCTTCAAACTCATGAAGCTGTTTGAGCATCAGACGCTGCTTCACTTTGATTGGGAACCGTTGTGTAGAAGTCTGTTTATTCTTCTAAAGACGACCCACTGAAACATCCAATATCGAATACTTTTCTCATTTAAAATTAGACTGTCAGCTTGGTCGTTGCACACCGCGCTAAAGTAGCCGATTGCAAGCATTGCATCCAAATCATTGCACAACAGACAACAGTTTTCACACTAACATCTCAGCTAGTGTGGCCTGCCAGTAGCAGCGTTAGAATGAATTGGTGTCGCTGACTGATGGTTTGTTGGAAGTGAAGTATGAAAATGTCCACCCACGTAGCAGGATGTGTTGTTGAAGCTTCTCTCTCTTGTCTCCGTCTACTTCCTGACCTCAGGACTTCTGGCCTTTGGAGTGAGCGAGTCGGCTCTCGTGAATAAAATCTTCACTGGGATCAATCTGGTGGTTTTGGGGTTCATTATTATCTCCGGCTTCGTTAAAGGGGACACTAAAAACTGGAACCTCACAGAGAATGACTACAGGGAATACATAAACGGCACCAATGGCAGCAGGCAGCTGAAGTGAGTATTTGATGGCTGATTCACGTCTCTGATCCAATTCTCTTTTATTGTTTAACTTCACCTTTCTCCTCGTCTGCCACTCAGGTTGGAGGAAGAATACGGCACTGGAGGGTTTGCCCCGTTTGGACTTGCGGGAGTTCTGTCCGGTGCAGCCACGTGCTTCTATGCCTTTGTGGGCTTTGACTGCATTGCCACAACAAGTAAGTTGTTTTGATGGTTATTAAGAGTATGTTTCTAATTTCCTGACTTAAAATGTGTGCTTTGAGGGTGACTAAGCACATGACCGTGATTAAGTATTTTCCTTTTATTTCACTTAAAAAAGAAATGTTATCTTTTAATTCTTGGCTGATGCAACTTTGAGTGAAATATGAGTGGTGTCACCCACTGTGCCAAGACTTTCAAGGGTTATTTAGGTGCACCGGGGGATCCCATTCATCTTCCTCTTGTTTTGTGTTCCCTGCTGTCCTCAGGCGAAGAGGCAAAGAACCCCATGCGCTCGATACCTATTGGCATCGTGGCCTCGCTGCTCATCTGCTTTTTCGCCTACTTCGGCGTGTCTGCCTCTCTCACCATGATGATGCCGTACTACGAGCTGGACACTCAGAGTCCGCTGCCCGAGGCCTTCCACTATGTCGGCTGGGGTCCTGCTCGATACATCGTGGCTGTCGGTTCTCTCTGTGCTCTGTCCACCAGGTGAGGAAGGGATAACCCAAAACATCTATGTTTATGTTTTCATGACTGTAAAGGGTTAATGCAAACTTCCAATCCTCCCCCAGCCTCTTGGGCTCCATGTTCCCTATGCCCCGTGTTATTTACGCCATGGCAGAGGACGGGCTGCTGTTCCGATTTCTGTCTAAGATGAGCGCTCGCACAAAGACCCCTGTCCTGGCTACCATTGTTTCTGGTATTATTGCAGGTAAGATAAACGTATAGCTTTCAGAGACATTTATGTTTATTTGGGCTCTTCATGTTTTGGACCAGCAGATTTTTTTGTTTTGTTTCTTTATTTATCAATGTACAGATACTGCTCGTATCAGGAGATTGATAGCAGCAGTATCTGTTGCTGGTTTTCCAAGTTCACAGAGCTCCCTGCTGTCTCAGCTCTGCCTAGCAACCTATCTCACAGGCTGACATGTCAAGATCAATACTAGTTACTGATATTTTGGTGCTTGCAGCTGTCTAAGATCTGATCTTACTTCTCCTTTCAGCTCTGATGGCCTTACTGTTCGACCTGGCAGCTCTGGTGGACCTCATGTCCATTGGAACCCTTTTGGCGTACTCATTAGTGGCCATCTGCGTCCTCATTCTCAGGTAAGCACCTTTATTCTCTACCATCAAATTCACACAGAGGCTTGTCAAGTGGTAATCATGTGTTAAATACTCTGTAGCAGCTGATGCACTAATGCCATTGGCAAGCACCCGTAAGTTCAAAAGCACAGTTATATCATAATCCATGTCGAGCCAAAGAACAAGGGTGAAGGCAAGGAAGCTTTATTGGCTCTCACTTGGCTGTGGGCTCATTTTCATAGTAGCAATAAACAGGAAGTGTTTAAAAGCTCTTGGCTTCAAGTTGCAGAAGCCGTTTTCTGTGACGTCTGCGTTAAGTCTCTCATTCATTCTTCTAGGTATCAGCCAGGTACCCTAAATTCACCCAGCCAGTTGGAGAAGCTGATGGACGAATCGGAGAAGATGCCTGTGAGTGGAGGGGAGAGTGGCGATGAATATGACATGGAGATGGATGAGAAGCCACTAAAAGAGACCTTCAGCTTCAAACTGCTCTTCATCCCAAGTGGAAAGATCCCAACATCCCTGTCTGGGAAGATTGTCTACGCTACCACTGCTGTCATCTGTAAGTGTGTGAGCGAGAAGGCTAAAACCATCAAGTATGATGAAATATGTGGTTTCCTTTGGAGTTTTGGGGTGTTTTCACACCTGCTGTGTTTAGTCTGTGAATGTGATCCTAACTTACTACATGTGTATGTTGCAAGTGTGAGCTCACAAAATGTCCCATGGCCACATATGCTTTGTAATCTCAGTGTGGGAAGGTACTACAGATGTCCAAAGGTCTGTGTGAGCTAGCAGCTAGTGTGAAATGAACACAATGCGCTCCATGTTGTCACATATTCCAGAACACGGAACCTTATTTTTGTTGCTCGCGCCCCAGACACACCTGACCAATGAGCTGTCTGAACACTCTCAGGTGGTTTGTAGTGATGCATTTTGGTTCGCTTAGATTTTTCTCTGTGTGAAAACAAACCAAATCACGTGGGAAAGTTACAAACTCATCGACTGATTCAGGTTAGAATAAACTAACCGCAGTGTAAGTAACTTCATCTCCTGCTCTCCCTGCAGCGGTTTTCATGACTATCCTGTGCGTCATCCTGGCCAACTGTTTACCAGAGCTGCTCGCTGGATATTCAGCTGTGGTGGTGCCGTGCGTTATTTTAGCTGTGCTCTGTGCCGTCTGCGTGATCATCATCTGGAGGCAGCCGGAGAGCAAAGAGGCTCTTACCTTCAAGGTAACTGTCCAATCTTGGAAGCACAGGATGTTATTGTTTCTGACTGGTTGCCCACTCATTTGGCACATGTTGATACGATGTTATCTGAGAAAGTTAAGCTTTGCCTCTGTTCTCTCTTTAAGGTTCCTCTTCTTCCCTGGTTGCCCCTGTTCAGTGTTTTTGTCAACATCTACCTCATGATGCAGCTGGACTTGGGTACATGGTGCCGCTTCACCGTCTGGATGGTTTTGGGTACGTTCGAGCACTCCACATCCTGTCCTCCTTTCTGTTGCCCCACATTAATGTACCCGTTTTTTAACTTCCGCCTGCCTCTTCTTCTTTTTTCTTCTTCCCCCGTCAGGTTTTGGTATTTACTTCTTCTATGGTATTAAAAACAGCAACGAAAGCGGCAACAAGCCACCTCCACGCAAATACGAGCTCTCCGTGGAGAACAATGCCCCGATTTACAAGGGCGCCCCCAACAGTGACGTGGAAGCGGGCAGCAGCCCTTGATGCAGACTGGCACAGACCTGGGGGAGCGTTGCAGAGCTTCCACACTCATGTTTGGTCATGTGGTTACAGCCAAATACTGCAGTGTAGGCGGCTTGGAACACTGCCCTGGGTTTGAAGGGAGGAGACGCAAGAAAATGCGACACACATCTTACCTCTGATTTTTAGAGGCTGATTTAACTTGATGGTTAGACACACTGACGGAGCCACTTCTTCTCGCCCACGTATCCGTTCAAACCTGTTTCTCCTTAGCTCTAGCCGCCTGGAGACATTTCGCTGCCTATGAGAAAATGCTTCGAATGGAATGGACGTGAAGTCATGTTTTTAGTTACCATTAAACTGGAAGAATGTTACACTTCTCATGTTTGCTTCCTTTTCCGCTACTCTCCCCCCTACGTGGGTGTGCAGCGAGGCATCCTGCCACATAAGAACCACAGTGTAGATCACTATGAATTATGACTTAAGCCAGTCAGTTTACAACCGTCAGCTACACTTCAATTTTTAATTTTTTTTTAAATAAGCAGGTGCAGACGCACTGTCCGTTAACCACAGTCTTTATGTCGAGTTCAGTTTCCCTGCTTGCTAGCATCTCCCTGTTTTGTATTCCACACAAGGTGCATGTAGGTCAGCAGCACAAGGACGGCTGTCATCTTACACACTGTGCAGTTCAGTGTTCGAGTTAAAGTACATGCTTTACAGATTTAAGGAATTTGTAATGTCACTACCGCCCTTGATGGCTCCAACCCCAACTCCCAGAGACCCACTTTAAAGCATGTTTACACAAAATCATTGTGGAATTGGTTAAATTTGCCCGTTTTATGTCATTTGACATTTTTTTGGTTTGCATGCAGACTGCATTTCTGCACATTTTCAGGCCTTTGGTTTTAAAATGATAAATAAAGGTTGTAAGTAGGGCTGGGCAAAACGATTATTTTTCCGAATCGATGAATCTAGTGATTAATTTTTCGATGCATCGATTAATCTAATGATATATGTTACTGCTAAGCACCTTAGTTTTGCATTTACGGAGGTTGGGTGTTTATCTCTGTCTATGAGTGAGTGTATGTCTACGTGGGGGGTGTCCGGATGAATTAAAGGGTAAAAACCAGCGTTAGTAAAAAAGTTGAAAACTTACGGTCGTTTTATGATCGGCCATTTCCACCTTACAAAGCCGGCAAAGACTGAATCACTTCCTGTTCGGT